>JANHFL010006742.1:160261-176062 GCA_032468155.1 Oxyrhabdium leporinum | reverse complement strand
ATATATGTATGTATTTATGTATGTATGTATGTATGTATTTATGTATGTATGTATGTATGTATGTATGTATGTATATATATATGTATGTATGTATATATATATATATTTGGACTGTAAGAACACAACTTGAATTATATGAATTAGAGGTATTATCCATAGGAGATTTGGTTTCTGGATCTGAATGATTGTCAGCCCATCAAGGTAGACGAAACTAAGAAATCAAAGCTATATAATCCCAAAGGTGCTTTTTCAAGAGGCAACTGGGCTTTCTGGTTTTTCTTTGAAGATTCTTTGCTTCTCATCCAAGAAGCTTCTTCAGCTCTATAGCTATATAAAGCTATATAGGTTGCAAGTCTGAATTTGCTGCCCCCTCCCTCACATTATCTTATGGGAACTGTGGAGGGGCTTGTCCAAGACATTTAGTCAAATTAATTTCTTGGTCCTGTTTTCTGACTGCTGTCCTCCTCCTGTCTTATTTCCTTTAGAGGTAGTCCTCAACGTATGACTGGTCATTTAGCAACTCAGTTCAAAGCTACAAATTACCTGAAGAGGACAATTTATAACCAAAGATCTGAAGTTCCAATAGGCAAGCCCTAGCCTGAGGTCATGTGTCCAGACTTCAAGCACTGAACAACATGGCTACATGTATGACCATTTGCAATATCCCACCATTAAGTCATTGCATCTTACAACGATTTTGCCGAAAACCAGCACTTATTTCTAGTTTCAAGCAAAACCATGCCAATAGCAAACAATGGCTTCATACTTACAACTGCCACATTTGTTTAATGACTGACACAAAAAACATCATAAAATCGTGCTGGTCATTCTAACTTAACCTGTTTTACAACCATTATGATTCATAACCATAATGGGAAAGGTTCTATTCTGGTTGTAACTTGGGGACTACCTGTACAGTGATGGCCTTCCTCACCTCAAAAGGATCGCAAACACATATTTCATTGAAATATGGGAAAACTTGATCAGGAGGGATTTAAACTAAATTCTTTAGAAATTCCTTGTGAATTATAGAAGAAAGGTGGATTATTGTGGTAATGGAGTTTAGTAAAACAAAAGAAAAATCAGTAAGGAAGAAACTTTAGCTCATAAGCTTCATCGCTGCATTGTCTATATACAGTACCAATACCCAAAATATAGATAATAAAGATGATTAAAATGACTTTTCAATACAGAAAAGCAAATATTAAAAGGTATTATGGAAGTTTGCTGGAATGACACCCAAAAATGGAATGTAGCAGATCTGTTCAAAAGAAACAGAAGCAATAAAAGGAGGAAATATATTTTACTTGCAAATGAATTAACTTCACTGTGCTTTAAAAAATGTGGATTAAAATGAATGGAAGGATGCAGGAATGCTGCTATTGTTGATATTCACTTACTTCCATAAAACTATGGAGAAAATGCTTCCAAAAACAAATTGCAAATCTTTGATCAAGATATGATATACCATAGCATTGGTGGGGACTTCAATTATCCCAGCATTTGTTGGGAGAGAAACATTGCCAAGCATTGTGCTTCCAGGAAATTCCTCAGTTGCCTTTCCAGTAACTTTCTCTTTCAGTGAGTGGAAAAGGGTATAAAAGAATGAGATATTCTTGACCTGATACAACCCAACAGAGAAGATATAATCAAGGAAATTGAAATAGAAGGAGCACTTGGGGACCCAATGGCCTTCCAACTCTACCTTTACTGCATTTTTACTTATACATTTCATCCTGTATACATTCAGCTATCATTAGTATTTGCCATCACTCTTTCCATCTGTACAAAAATTTCTCAGGGTATCTAGTTGAAAATTACCTCAGATATTTCTCACCATAAGATCCGCTCTCCCTCTCCAATAACGTTACATGTCTACTGTGCAAATCTACACCAAACAGTTCCCACAACAAACCACAATTAGTACACCCACAAGATTAGAAGCTCTTCCTCCACTGTGATATAAGTCATCATGTGCAGCAATGCCAGTATCAGTAATCAGTAATCGAACAAGACTGAAGTAATATCAAAGCATTTTAACCTCCCAGAACACTCAGAAGTTACTGTTTTGAGAAAGCTGGACTTTAACAGCACCATTAAGTAAGCAGTTGCTGAACTGCCATACATAATGGTTTCAGGTAATCTCAGAAGGTCTCAACAAATGTAGTGGGTTTCTAACATATTAAAATTGTTAACCGAAAGGTGCTTATATGTGTCACACATAGCCTGTTTCTACACAACCAACCTCTCTTCCCTGATCTTTCCTCCACACCTTTTTCTTCTTGCTTTTTCTTCCCCTATCTGCCCCCAGTTTAAATCCTACATCAGTCTAGTTACTCTGTGAATGTGATGAAAGCTGCAACTCACAAAAGCTTATACCTTTTAATCAGATAGTTGGAAAAATTACTGGCAGATTCCTGATTTTTTTTTTCCACCATAGACTAAGTCTCCTACAGTGGGATACCGAGATTGTAATTTCTTGTTGCAAATCTACTGTATAAACAGAATAAACTGCTAGTATGAATCTCTTGACAATGTGCTATAAATTAAATTAAACATGCCAGACACATATAATTCTAACGCTTCCAAGAACCCAGACAATATGTACAACTACCCTACTCTCAGATTACAAAACTGCTCAATTTATCTAAAAATATATATTTTTTCTATTACCACATGAAATTCCCATGGCCCATATAAGTCTTATATTTGCTGGTACAAAGAACAAGAAGCAAAGCATTTTAATTATTTTTTTCCAAGAATGAAACAGGCTCCAAACTGACTGCTAAAAGTATATTTATGGAAAGGAACTGCAATGGCATCTCAATGATTTTAAACTAAAAAGTTACAATCATAATTGAAATTATTAACCTTCAACTAATAATGGAGTTATAATAAGGCTGAATTTCACAAGTAATTTGAGGCTATTTAGGTCTGCGAGGGCAATAAAGATTTGTATTCTGAATTAAATTAAAATGGGAATGTTAAGAATTTCCTTGGGTGGATCTTGATACCTAATGATATACATTTCTTATCAGCAACATAGACACAGATTGTTACTACTTTTTATATACCGTTTTTTTTCAGCTTCCCTATCTAATTTACAATCCTCAGATTTCCTGGTGGTCTTCTATCCAAACAGGATTCTGTTCAGCTTTATTGAGATTAGCAAGAAGAGGCTAGGTGAAGCCCCTTAATTTATGAATTAGGGAGGAAAAGACATGACTGAACTGCTTACTCTAGGCAATGAAAATTATAGTTCTGTTTCACTTAGAGATATTTTTAGAAACAACAAAGTGTAAAATAGTTGTTTTTGTGCTAGGCTGCATGATTCCTTCAACTGAATGAGGGACCACCTTAAAGTAGATTTTGGAAGGAGAGAAGAAAGCAAAGTAAAAAGAAGCCACAAATGTGCAAGCGGATGTCTGCTTGCATAACACACAATAGAGCAGGGGTCCCCAAACCCCAGGCCTCAGCCAGGCTGTGGGAGAAATGGGCAAGTGAGCGTGTGTGAAGCTCCACTCACGTGAGTGGTGGACAAACACGCACATGCATGCAAAGCTTCACTAGCATGGGGGGAGGGTGCCTGTGCTCGTGCACAAAGCTGCACCCCCACGAGCACAAGTGCCTGCTGCTCACATGAGTGGAGTTTCATGCATGAATGCAAGCACCCTCTGCTTCTGCCTAAAGCTCCATTGGCATGAGTAGAGGGCATGCATATGCACCATTCGCACAAATGGAGCTGTGCACACACATGTGCGCCTGCCACACACATGGCCCCGCCCCATATCGGGCCAGGATGCCAGGCTGGAAAGGTTGGGGACTGCTGCAATAGAGCAGAAATTTTTTTGTTTAATTCAGGAATATCAAATGAGTGGCATGGTAGCCTAGAGGTGGAACTCTCACTCTCAATCGGGAGGCTGTGAGTTCGATCCTAGGTAGTGGTAGATATTTCTCTCTCTGGATACAAAGAGAAAATATCTGCTACGAACTCCGCATAGGCATCAGGAGGGGCATCTGGCCAGTAAATGCTCAGCTCCATTCAACTGCCTCAATTCCACCCTGGTGCAAGGGATTGCAGCGTCATTAAAAGAAAAAAAAATCTGGAATATCAGATATAGTCCTTTAATTCTTTTGGGTGCAATTTATTCCACTCAGTTAGTAAACTCCACTGAACTCAGTTAAATCTACTCTGGAGTACGCATCTATAGGAGCAATTTTTGACAGTAGACAATTGGATTTACTAATATTGCTTTGAATTTAACTGTACTGTTTTTATTCTTAATCTTTGGAATTTGCATTTTTTATTATTTAAGCTGCCCTGAATGCCATAAAGATAGAAAGTCAGGAGACAAGTTAATCATGAATAAATAACAAAAACAAAATATCAAGCAAAGGGATCCTTTGAGCCTGAGAAATACAAATAATAATAATAATAATTGTTATTATTATTACTATAATAACTGTTTTATACTATATTATAACAACTGTTTCATAAAAACTGAAATAGATTGCTGATATAAACTTTAAAGGAATTTTCTTCAGCATACAGTTCACATTTCAAATACGTGTTCAGTTCTCAGTTTCAAACATCAATTTTTTTCAATAAAGAAATAAAATATAAATAAAGAAGAAATAAAGAAGATGAGTCTCACACTGGCTGTTATACATGTTGCAAAACAGATATTAAGACTACTTAAAAAATGTTGTATTTTATCTGATTTACTGTGTTTACCACTTTGTTGTTTTTTCTTTAAATTCTCCAAGACAACCAAGGGAATGTTGATTTAATGAGAACATTTAATAAGAATGTTGTAATTTGATTTGCAGTGTTTGATTTACAAGCACAATCAAGCCTCAAATTTCTGTTGCTAAGCAAGACAGTTGTTAACTGAGTTTTGCCCCATTTTACTACCTTTTTGTCACAGCTGTTAAGGGAATCATGTGGTCGTTAAATTAATCTGGCTTCCCCCATTCACTTTGCTTGTTGGAAGTTGGCTGGGAAAATCACAAATGGTGATCACATGACCCTGGAACAGTGCAACCGTCATAAAAACTTGCCAGTTGCCAAACACCTAAATTTTAGTCACGTGACCCTGGGGAAGCTGCAACAGTTGTGAAAAATGATGCAAAAACAGTCTGAAGTAACTTTTTCCAGTGCTGTTGTAACTACGAACTAAATAAATGATTTACTCTCTTCGAACTAATCGATTTGGTTTACTCTCTGGTTAATCCATATCGAATTGGGGCTTACTACTCTGGCTAATCATTGGAAATGTGGACTTAATACTGTCCATAATATGAAAATCTTTTCTGTCAAGACTACTATTACTACCAGTAGTATTTCCCTGCCATGAAATAAATATAGAAAGACTGAGATGTTAAAAGTACTGTATGTTCATATTCTTCCTACTAAAGCCACTTTCTTCATAGTGTGGAAGTATTATCTCTGCATCAGGAACTAGCCCTACATACTGTGTATTATTGCTAAGGAGGAACTTTGATACCCCTTTCCACACACATGCACTGAGCCCCATCACCACCCTATCCAAGTCAAGAAATATTCACTACTACAATTTCCTCCTCTTTCAAGACAGTCAAATTCAGGCTTATTAACGGCACTGCCTTGCTTTAGAATGGAAGGACAGATTCTTCCCGAGAATGCCTATTAGTATTACAATACATTTCCAAAAATACAAGTCTGACTGGAATACGATGTTGCACACTAAGCCTTGTCCCAATAAAAAGCATGTGATTCCCAGGAAAATCAACATGACAAGTAACTTGATATCCGAGTACCAAAATCCAATTCTGGAGCAACACCTATTTTAGCAATAGATAGAGCATCTTATTTACATGGCACATCTGCTCAAAAATCAGGAAGTGAAAATGATTTGATTCTACTCCATTCTTTAACATATTGTTTTCTATATTTACAGTTTAATACATTCTCACTATGTTAACTTTATTTGAGGTTTAATTAATTTATTCTATCCAAAGTATTGGGGCTATCCGATTGTAAAATGGTTTTCTGGTTTTTGTTAATAGTAGAGTTTCCCAGTATTATATTCTTGAGAATTGAAGGAGAAAACACATCACAGAACTCAGAAACACCGAAAACAAAGAGCTGGGACTATAACTTCCAGTTCAAAGCGTAAATGTAATGCTCAGGGCCTTACCTCTTTTTCTATTTTAAGCAGCTTCTTCACAGCAACCTCCTTGTCCTGAGATACCCATCGGGCTCGATATACACTCCCAAAACTTCCGCCGCCACAGTTTTCAAAGAACTGCAGATCATCGAATTTAATTTGCACAAATGAAGCACCGAGAGACAACATCTCATAATGACAATATATACCACCAAAAAATCTGTAAGGAAAAAGTGGCAAAAATATATATATTAGACTTCTGATATCAAGAGTCACTGAATTCTTAATTTTCCTTTATACCATAATGCAAATAAGTTGTTACTGACACAAAAAGCTGTGACATTCACACTGCATACCTTCAGTCCAAAGTCCCCAAACTATTTCTTTTGTAGAGGAACAATTATAACATACAGCATATTTCTTCCTATGTTCAGATCCTACAGCACTACCGGAAAAGGTTCTTGTATGTGTGCCTACACATATCAAAAGAGACACCAGTTCCCTTACAGTGACATACGCTGTCAAAGGGAAAGGATATTTGCAACTGTCAGCTTGCCTAGGAGCTTTGGAATCTAGGCTATGCCATGAATCTTTGTTGAATCACTTGAAGAAATATACACAACCTACCAGTAAGTCCCTGAACAATCTGGCACAACATTCAACTTTCCAGACCGAGCACCCTCCCTGCAATCTTTGCTAAAGAATAAATGCTTGATTTGGAGTTTTAAGTGTAACTGGCCAAAATACGTTGTTTTCCTTCATTCATGGCTTATTTGTGGTTGCAGAAAAAGGGAGCAATGATATATTTAGTCTCAGTCTCAGTCTCAGTCTCAGTCTCTCTCTCTCTCTCTCTCTCTCTCCCCCCCTCACTCTCCCTGTGTGTACCCCTACATGAATACTGTGTCAGAGTTTAGTTTGGTTTTATACTTAAACTGGATCATAGCGTGTTTGTTGTTCATCAATAGGACATAAAAATATTCATTAAAATCACAAATTACAAGGTCAGCTCTCATTTCTTTTCTTTTTTTTTAAATAATTCTGACATAGTTTGGGTCTGCATAACTGGATAAATGTGATCCTTCCTCAAAATAAGATCTTAAAAACCCATTCACAACAAGCATTACATTAATATAGATAATAAAGTACCTTAGATCATTTTCTAAACGTATTTATGTACAGTTGTGAACAGAACTACTGTTCTCAAAGAACCAAAAAATACACCATACCCAATGAACTTAAAACAAACAATTCTCACCAGCCAGGATGAAGATGGTTAAAATAAATGCAAAGGTTTGGAGAACTAAACAGCACACTTGGCTCAGTCCTGATAACCACATATCTGTGTTCTTAAGTCTGGAGGACAGAAAACCCATTGTAGAAACTATATGAGATGGTGATTGGGAATTCTAAATATGGATTTGGTAACCTGAAGAAATGCACCAAGCCAACTTTGATTTTTTTTATCCTGTCTCAAGCCTACTGTTCTGTCAGATATTTGTAAATTATTTGTAGCTTCTATGAAATGCACGGGATACTTGAGGTGTACCTCTCTGGGTGTTTGGTTTTCTGCCTTCCATGGCTTTTTTATTAAGGTTTGTTGATGACTGCTTTACATCGCCTTGGAATTTTTATAAATGGTGCAATATAAGTGGCTTTTTTACCCATAAACAAATACATAAATACTACATCCCTTGCGCTGCTATTGTCTTAATAGAGGCTATGATGTTATAAAGCAATGTATCTTGTTCAAGTAGCAAAACACATTGATAAGACTGTTCTGATAAATTCTCTTTAATTCTTTGTTGCCTGAGCCTACCCAAATCACTTGCAAGCATATATTATGAAATCCCTCAACAGCACTTTTGGGAAACCACCAAGACCTATGCTAAAGGAAAGAGGCAGGAGCAGATAACCAAATGAAGTTCTATGCACCTTTGTTTGTCCTTATCTAACATATTAATGCAGAACTAACTGCTCTACCAAAAGAGAGAGGGGGGAAGGGAGGAGAGAGAGAGAGAGAGAGAGAGAGATGATTACATATTCATTCACAAAATGAAAAGTAACATCATTTGTAAGGCTCTGGAACACATTGTGTTGCACTTAAACACTTGGCTTATTTTGCCATATGGATATTTAAGACAGTATAATTTTTTTTTTGGGGGGGGGGAGAGGAGGCCCTCAGAATCCAACCAGAAAAATTCCAAGAGTTTCTTGTAAACTGTCTCTATTTGTGGCATAATTCAAGGGATAGTAAAGTCGTAGTTTCTCTTTCAGATCTAAAAATTAATCATTAAACCACATTTAACTTAAATACAGAAACAGATAATATTCCTGCCGTCTTCTCCTATATTTTATTTCAAAGAAGCTTGGCATGCAGTAAAGGAGTTACTTTATGATTTACTTCCTTCTATCCTCCAATGATTAATCTGTTTCATGTAAAGTAGCACTACTGCTACTATATTAATGTGTGCCTATACTGTATCTAAATGTTTACAGTTAGTTGTTTATTACTAACTCCTCCCCACAGTTCATTTAAGGCTTTAATTATGCTTAGTGTTAATCTTGCACAACTAGCAAAATAATGATCTTCTTGATTGGGTACACAAGATCCATTAAAACAGGAGCATCCATCATTTTTGGTGATCCACCCATCACCTCAAGAGTTCTTCAGTTCTTCAAACTGCCTACATTCAGAGTATTTCTTTTAATGACTGCCAAAAATAAGGGAGCAGAGTACAAAATCATGGGAACTGAGACTGGAATCCTCCAGCCTTGACTTACATCCTTGACTTACAAACACAATGGAGCCCAAAATTTCTGTTAACAAGTGAGACATTTGTTAAGTGAGTTTTGCCCCATTTTACGACCTTTCTGGCCACATTTGTTAAGTAAATCATTGCAGTTGTTAAGTTAGTAACATGGTTGTTAAGTGAATCTGGCTTCTCCATTGACTTTGCTTGTCAAAAGTTCATAAAAGGTGATCACATGGCCCTGGTACACTGCAACCATCATAAATATGAACCAGTTGCCTAGCAAGCACCTGAATTTTGATCCTATGACCACAGGGATGCTGCAACAATCATAATTGTAAAAAATGATCATAAGCAAAGACATACAGTAAACAATTTAAGAGATAATTTACCTAAATCAGCAAGCATCCTGGGGGAGGTCATACAATTTACAACCCAATACATTTGAAATGAAACTGCTAGGGACTGTTTCAATATGGCAACACTGCATTAGTGGAAACAATCTACAAAAGATTCATCCTAAAATATTGTAACCACATTAGCATCCATTGGCAAATCTTTCCAAGATCCAGAATATGTTATATGTAAATGCTTAGGTAGGTAGGTAGGTATAGATGAGAGACAGATGAGAGACAGACAGACAGGTAAATGACAGACGGATAGACAGGTAGACAAGACAGAGAGAGAGATACGGTAGATGATAGATACGGTAGATGACAGACAGTCATCGAGTTTAATACATAATATATATGCATATCTACTTATATACTAAATGTTACATATCTCCTGTAAATGTTACACATGATTAACCTTTGTGATTCTAAACTATGTAACCAAAGAAAGGTATTTTCAAGAAAGATCAAACTAAAAGTTCTGCTTTACCTTTGCAAGCCAAGAATTTCTCTCATCTTTTCCTAAGAACTGAATGTTTAAGTTTCATTAGATATAAACTGCTGTTTCAAGAAAGAAGTAATTCCTCAACCCCCTGGTCATATCATTTACAGAAACACCATCAGGAACTCCTGCTACTATTGTAGGATAGCCATGGAATGGTTTAGGATGATTGGCTTTGTTGTATGCAAGCATATTAGTAACACATGATGTGCATGTGAAGGAATCATTTGGTCATTGTCCATCAAACGGGGACAATTCTAAAGTAACACTCACCTTATGAAAAGGAAGTACTTTGTTTTCATAAGGTGAAAGTTACTTTAGAAATGGCTCTGTAGGATGGACTGAACTTTGGTTTTGATCTAAATAAGTTAATGTTGAGAGTTTACCAAAAGAAAGTAAAACCCAACAACAACAAAGAAGTGACTTATATTCTATAGATTTGTTGAGGTTGGAAGGGGAGTTCTTCACTGGCTGGCAATTATTTTTATAGCTTCAAAAGTCTCGTCTTCGACACCAAGGAGAACAAAATCTAAGAGACACTTTGTTGTGTTTTGTATTTCTGTCTATTGTGGTTTGTGCTTTGGATATCTACCTCTTCAACAACAGTGTGTTCAGTTCAATATAGTTAAATAGATACTAGCCGAGTTCCTGTTATTTGGCAGCTTGCCTTTTTACTCATCATTAACAACAGACTTTGTTCCAAAGTGAGTGGTAAGAAGCAGCATTTTGCACACAACTGTCAGGTGTGCTAAAGATGTCTATGGGGTTCCTTTTCTTCCTCCTGTAGAAAAACTACAGTTTAACTCCTGACTCCATAGAGTTTAGAAACTTAGCATTTCCAGACAAAGAAATAACGGGTTTGTGGATGGTTACAGCTTTAACTGTCTTCTGGTGGTCCTTTGTTCCTTATAAATTAAGAGCTTTATAAAAACTTTGCTCTACTTTTCCTTTCATGAAACAAAAAGGAAGCAAAAAGATAAACAAGTATTTGTATTGATTGATTTGCATGGATGGCCTGGATTAGATTAAATTCTTTTGAAAGCAAGAATTGTCATTAGATAAGCTATTTAGGAAAGCTAATATTAAGGGGACTGGTTTTCTCTTCACTTTAAGACTATACGCATGCTACAAATAGCTTAAAGTTTGCTCATAAGAAAGGATTTTTACAAATGGCCAAATTGGTTTGTTTGATTAGGAGGGAACAATATACATTTTATAAAAGATTGTTAGTCCTTTATGGACTTTTTGTTGAAAATGGTCAAAATAAAATATTGTTACCTGTGTTTATCAATTAATATGGATGAGATATGGACAGAAAGGAACCACGTTTTGTAATTTTGAAGGGAGAAATGTTTTCAAGTATGTCTATAACATCTATAAAGAAATTGGGAATGTCTTTCTTTCTTTCTCTCACTATGCTCTTTATCATTTTCGTCACCTTTTTAAAGCCTTTTTTTCTCACTGTTAGGGTTTATCTTTTAACTTTGTAAAAAAATATTTAATTAAAATATTTTTTAAAAGACTGTTAGCTAATTTTGAGGACTTCAATTAATTAAAAACATATGCTCATAAACCAAAAAATATTGAGTGCTTGTTTGCAAAGCTGGGCTTCTAACCTGAAACTATACCGGTATGCCTTTTTTTCTCCCAATAAAAGTTAAGGATCAGAGGCATGAATTCAAGAATCCCCCATACATTGATCTTAATTCCTACCAAAAGGAGCATTTCTTCCCAATCCCCTTCTTTTAATACTTTTGTTCTATTAAAGCAGTTGTTCCAAAAAAACACTGGGTTTATTCTGAGGCTGATAAAAATAATTCTCCTATGAACAATATTTTTTCTTGCCTTTATCAGTATTATGTGGTTGTGTTTAGTTTAATAAACTGGAATCATAACAACAGGCAGCATATAAATGGATGTATATAAAGGCCTACCACATGCTGTCATTTTTTAATGGACATATTGATTCCAACATGTTTTAAGACAACTAGATTGATGCCTTTAAAAATGGCTTCAAGATATGTGTAAAACTCAATGTCACTTTTAAATACTAATAATTCCAGCACTGATAGTTTAATGAAGGATTCCAGCAAATCATCCTTGTTAGAAATCAACCAATCATAAATTAATGTCCATCACTGAGAAGTTCAGCCTGTTCCTCCTCCATTTTAAGTTGTCCTAAGCACTCACATTTTTGTTGTCTGCTCAAACCTTAGACTGCACGGAATTTGCCACTTGTCAAATAATATCAGTAATACTATTCAAAATTTAATATTTCCAGATTCAGTATGACACAAACTGAGCCTTGATTCCTCCTATTATGAAAAGCCTGTTCTTAAGAGTTTTTATTGCTTAAAATAGGTAAAAATATTTAGCCTAAAATGAGCAAAGCATGTTTCCAAAAATTGCACAAGCCACACAGAGCAGCAAACCCCCCCCCACCTATATTATTTGCAACTTTTAGCCACTAAATTTGCAACAAATCCTAGAACAAAATCATTCTTCACTAATCTCTTTCAACTTGGTATTTAAAATAAATAAAAAGGAAGAGATGAAGTAGCTTTCAGCACTTCTATGCAAAGGCAGCAGGCCAATGTATTGCCAATAAAGTAAGCACTACATTTGTACTAGCTTAAAATACAGCAGAATGTGCCAAGTTTCCTTATTTGGGAAAAAATATAGTTGTATGGCTTTCAAGGAATTTGACCAACCATTTTTAGAGTGACAACTATGTATACATATTGCACTTGGCTTCTGAGTAGTCCTCTTTCAAATAACCTGAAAACAAATAAACTGATAATGCAAGTATTACATAAGAAAAGGATATACAGCATATTATCACTTGGCCCTTTATTGTGTGGTTTCAGCATAAGAAAACATAATTTGCAAATGTAGTAATGACATAGCTATTGTCATTATTGTAATAGTAGTGACAATAACACTGAAAACACAGATGTAGGCATTACGATTGTAGTGGCACCATATTTTCTCTCTTTCCTCTCCTCTTTTCCTCCAGTCTCTTCAGTAGTTGCTGAACAATAGAAAGAATCAAATAAAGTTTTTCCTTTCCTAAGTCTATGCCAGAAAGCTCCACCAATTTTCTTCAGAGGTGCTCAGGATAAGCATTAGCAGCTCTAACCCTTAACAGAGAGAAATGCAGACAATTTCCCAACTTACTGCAAATCCAGAATCTAAAACCAACCCACTATGAGTCACCTAAGACCTTATCATGCTGAGTCCTAATCAACAGAAATTATCTCTTCAACTAGAAACTGCTCCGGGGAATTCTGACTTTGATGTCTTGCTTTATGAAAAGCTAAATTTTACAGAACAGGGTTTCAGCCACGACAACTGGTTTTGCGCTAAAGCAGTGCACCGTGCACCACCTCTGACTCACAGGGAATATTCTCTGTTTTGAGATTCAGGCGTCTTTCACACCTAGCCATTGAATTACCTTACAAAAGCTCCTGGGCCTGAGAGCTTTCAGAGAAGGAAAAGAGAGAAATCTTTAGGCATAGCATATGGACTCAGGAGTTCTCTCTTCTAGTAGTCTCATCTAGATGATCTGCGACATCCAGAAGGCACAAACAAGCACTGTACCCTAGTCACTTCGTCTTTTTTTGTACACGAGGTGGATGTGATTGTTATCATGCTTTTGTAGTTATGCCCAGCGTGCAACTCCTCCATGGAGAGGAATCTGGCTTTAGAAAAGAGAAACCTCTATTTCAAATCAAGTTGTCAAGTGATGTGTTGCAATCTCTATGCTGCACTTTATTTAGAGGCAGGGCCAGAGCATGGATAGGATAACTAACTTTTGGAGAAAGTTGAATACATCCTGGAAGCTGAATATGCAACAACAAAAAAATACTTACTCTCCCCGAAGGCTGTTAGGAATGGGTTATACCCAGGCAAGAGAAATTCTAGTTAAGAAGAGGCTTATAGACAAGGATATTCAGAAAGAGGAAGGAAGAAGCTCTGCATGTACAGTAGCTGGATATGATCTCATAAATCCCTGGATCTCTCATCAGTTTATTCTTCCGAAGTCCTGCAGTATGTCCAGCCCTGCTGGGCAGCCTCCCTAAAGCAATGCTCAAAAGCAGTTTTAAGGGCACTCTGTTAATACAGGTAGTCCTTGACTTACAGCAGTTCATTTAGTTACTGTTCGAAGTTACAACGGTACTGAAAAAAGTGACATATGACTGTTTTTCCCAGTTCTGACCACTGCAGCATCCCCATGGTCACATGATCAAAATTCAGCCGTTTGGCAACTGGCTGATATTTACGATGGTTGCAGTGTCTCGGGCCCACGTGATCCCGTTTTGCCAAGCAAAGCTTGTTCTGGCAAGCAGTCAATGGGGAAGCCAGATTCACTTTAACAACTAGGTTACCAACTTATCAAATGCAGTGATTCACTTAACAACTGTGGCAAGGAAGGCCATAAAATGGGGCAAAACTCACTTAACGAATGTCTCATTTAAGCCACAGAAATGTTGGGCTCAATTGTGATCGTACGTTGAGGACTACCTGTATGGAGCAATCAGACCCTATTTTTCCACCCTCTGCCTCTTGAAGGGAAATGTGTAATACTATGCTAAACGTTTCTAGATCTGCCATATGATTTTTATGCAATCACTTGACAAGGGCAAAGGTCTGCTTGGGAGCCTGCCAGGTACCAGCGTTGTATGAAGAGAAAGTGCAGGAAGGAAGAAGAAATGAGAGGTTTCCCCTTTTGTCATTGCATATTATACAGGATTGCTACATAATAAAAAAGAAGTTAATCCCCCAAAGCTGTTGCTATAACACTGTTATAGCTAATGCTGCCATGTGCAGAAGTCTCCTTTCTTTGGTTCAAGTTATTTGTGTACAAGACAAACTGCTGGTTGTTTGTATCGGGGGAATTAGTGGAAGATCAGAGAATCTCCAACAGTCTTAGAATAACCTCTATACAGCCATGCATAGTAATTGTTATCAAAATACTAGACTTTTACCATAAAAATTATAGAAAGTTCACCGTGTGATATTAAGGAATTTACTATTTCTCTCCCTAATCTACTTCATTGGGTAGGCATTAGAAAAAAACAGTTATGGCATTTTGGCTTCCCTCTTTCGAAGAAAGGAAAAGTAGTAAAGCACTAAAACAGAAAATTAACACGTGCAGAACCATCCAATTGCACTATTTATAGCTCCCCTAAGCTTGGCTGTACCCTAAGAATTGCTTAAAAAGTAAAGTCTTGTTCCAGTCAAGTTTGATTTGGGATGACATTAGGAACATGGACATGCTGTTTTCTTAACAGCAGTAGGGAATCATGAGTTGTTAATGTCTTCTTCAAGGATAGGTTTTTTTGGATTTCCCAGTCTAGTCTACAACTCTATCTCCAACCCAAGTACTAAAAAGGCTCACCTTGTTTAACTTCTGCACCTCTACATGAACACCCAACCCCTACATGAAGGTTGAAGAAAGGTCAAAAGCATTTGCATTTCAAGATAACTGTATGTTCAATCCTATAACTCAAAGGTAAAGAAAAGACAAATAGGCCCTATATTTATCTTCATCCCCATTAAAACTATATCGGCCTCTAAAAATATTACCATAATTAAAATCGTTCAGGGTTTTTGATGAACTACTGCAAAGTACAATTACATTGATTACGCATTTTGATAGAAGGTCGCAATGACACCATTCGGTTTGGGCCTTATTGCAACCTTTATACTTGAGCTCTAAAAATAGACAAATAGATAAATTCCTAGCCATGCCAGGAAATGTCATCTATCCTATACAGAGACATCCATCATTGCAGAAAGCTGATATAAATTGTGATCCAGAAACAAGGCATTTAAAGTCACACTGGCATTAATAGCCCAGGTTCCCTGCACTTAAGGACAACAGCAGCAGCAAGCAGCTCTTTTAATTTTCCACATCAAAGCATGGTTCTCTTGGTTGGAATGTTTGCATGTGAAGGTTACCACTTTCTAGGGCAGTGTCACTAGTCCTCGTGCCACAGCTTAAA
>JANHFL010006742.1:144730-158750 GCA_032468155.1 Oxyrhabdium leporinum | reverse complement strand
CTAGATCAGGGGTCTCCAACCTTGGCAACTTTAAGCCTGGAGGACTTCAACTCCCTCCAGGCTTAAAGTTGCTAAAGTTGGAGACCCCTGTCCTAGATAGTCAAGAAAGTCAAATCTGTTTAGTACTTGGAAATCTCAGGGTTACAGACTAGACTGGAGAATTGCAGAAACATTCCAGAGTGGCCTCTTTAAAACCATTTCAATTTTTCCAAATTTGGAGGATTTTGATTTTTTTTTAAATAACATTGTAGTAAAAATGTTATCTTGTTTGTAACACTGTTTTGTTAGATTTGGAGGGAAATGGTAGTTATCTCACAGAAATCTCTTCCAGCAAAATCTCATTCCAATAAATCGCAAGAAACAGGAACACATAACAGAAATATCTTATTTGCAACTTCTGTTTGTCCTTGATGGAGTTGGCCGTGCTCCTTAGAGCAGATCTGTCTAATGCCAGTGCCCTTCAGCTATGTGGGCCCTAGTTCTTGCAGTTCTCAGTAGGGGTCATTTGAGCTGGGGAATTTTTGAAGATGAAGATCAAACATCTGGAACGCAATCAGGTGTGGGATCCTTCTGTGGCTTGACGGATACCGCTGGGGACTCATGCTTGGATTTTGAGAAGGTAAAAAACCAGATCCTTATATTGAGAGAGCATGGTAAGATAGGCTAGTATAGCATTCAGAGACTTTCCATTATAGATGTATCTCCCCCATCCCCACCCCACTGCTGGATATTTTTGAATGGTGCTAATTTTAGTATGAGCTGTATCCCCTTGACTCACCTGTGCATGTCACATAGTATGCATATTCCTGCAGATGGGAGATGCTATGTGATTATCGATGACTAATTTGATCATCTCACCCCTGTATCTGAATTATTCAAATTACTTTGAGAGATATCTAAATAGATATCTAATAGATATTCTAACTTCTAACTAACTGTCTCTGTTTCAGTGTTCCTTTAAAATACAATTGTCTTTCTAAGACCTTGTAACTGGGCAGAATTCCTTAATCAGATCCACCCAGTAGTCTCCTACAAACATCAAAATGTAACATCATTGTCATCTGCTGCCAGCCGTGATGAAGAAGAAATGGCAGCGCATATGGGGACATCGCAACACAATCCTCACAATCCTTTGGGCTTGTGACCCACTGAAAGATGAAAGTGGGATAAGAATCACAGGAATTGAAACCATGATATCAGGATATGGTGATACAAGTTTATTGTTTGTGTGTAAGTCTCATGCTGTACCACAAACTGGATGGATTTAGAAAAAATAACAAAGCTGGATAAACTCTCATGGCATCCAGACATATATTAAGAATAATTAGTTCACAGGGCACTTTCAGCTTGTTGTGCTCTAAATTATGATACAATAATTAGGAGTTACGTTTCTTTACTTAGCCTGAGGTTTGTAAACCCTCAGTAACAAAAGGATCGCCAACTCCCAACATCAAGGGCGTCATCAGATATTATGATGCTTGATCCCACTTACAGTACACCCTTGTGTCTCTTTCCTATGGCCATGTGCGTAATAATTTCTACCATTTGTTAGATGAAAAATTAGCTCAGCAATGTGGATGCATGAAGGCAAAATCCAGTTTGAATTAATTTCAGTTAAGATTTGCAGTTTGTTTGGTTTGGATGTCTGAAATCAAATCAGCCAGACTTTGGAATCAATTTGGAGGAAATACTGCTGCACATATGTACAGAAATCATCTCAACTGATTTGGAGGCAAGCAATGATATAGCAATTTTTAAATGGACTTGCCAATTTGATTGGGGAAACCAGATTCCAGTCCAGATGCAATAAAACTCTCTTTAAATGGAATCTCTGGATTAAATCTTTGCACACGCCCCATTCAACAGTAACTTCTAGGGAAATCCAGGGGTCGACAAACAAGGTGCTTTGGGCACCATCTGAGCTTCTAAGAGTGTCAGGATTACCCTTGTGTGTATTTTCCTGCTGAGAAAATGTAGTTTCCTATAGAAACTTCCTGTTCTACAGGGAGAACTTAGCAGAGAAAGATTATTGCTACACTTAGCAGAGAAAGATTATTGCTCGTCCTAGCAGTGTTTCTCATTTGTCATCTCATCTACCAGAGATACAATTAGATTCTGATAATTAAATTAAATTAGGATAATCTAGTGAGATGTCCAAGAAAATAAGTGTACATAATCATCCTCAAGCATGACCCCCAACTTACTTTTCATTTTTTCCCATCACGATTAGGGGTTTCTAGCCTGACTATACTCTCTTGAGACCTAATGATGCATATTCTTGTTGGAAAGAAAGCTTATTTGCTACTCTATGTTCAGAGTGTGAGAACAATAGATTTTTAAGCTTTCAGTGTGAAGACAAGAATAAGATCAATAATCACCAATATTCACACTTATCTGCAGACTTGAGCATAAATATTTTAAGATGCCGTATTTCATTTCTACTGCCTTCAGGTCATATTGAAGTTAAGCCATTTTATTGTTTACTATTTCTGCTACAGTATGAAAGTTTGTGACCACTTTATTCAGATGACACTTACTCCTACAGTGTTCTCAAACATATTCCATATCTTATATGTAAAGCACTCATTATAATTTTTATACTAAAGTTTGTGGTGCAATAATCCCTATTTAAATTTCAGAGCAGTCTTTCTGTGGGATAAAGTGGCTTTTAACACTACTTAATTTTCAATTTATTCTACATGGATTTTTTTTTTAACAAAAAAATGGCTAGTAATTCTTACGTCTGTTTCCTGATCTAGCTCACTTCAATAAAGTGTTTCCTACCTACTGCAAAAACTAGCAATAGCAGCTTGTTGACTAGTACAAACAGATCAATTCTATTAACCAATGCCCTTTGTGCGTTCACAAAGCTGGTGAGTAGGACAATGCAGTCTCAACTTATGCTTGGCTATTGGGCAAAAAGGGTTGGCAATGTTTCGTTTGAGGTTTCTGTCCTGATTTCTAGAGTATTATGAATGCTCAAGAGAGTCAAGACACCCTGGAACAATAGTGAGGGATCTGGATTAGTACGAGAAGGCTTTGGGAATGGGAAGGCTGGTTTTAGAAATATCCTCATAATTTTCTTCCCCTAGTTTTTAGACTAGGAGGCATTCCCAGTGAAAGGCCTAGCTGGCAAGATTATCAGTAATGTTATTTTATTTGCTGAAGAACATCTTAAAAAGGATGGCAGCCTTGGAGATTTTCGATCCCGTGTTGGCATAATTAATACCTCATAATTAGATATATATATATATTTGTATGTGTGTATTCGAGTCAGCATAGACTTCTGGCAGCTGTGTGGACTAGCAGTTTTTTTGGCAAGATATCAGAAGGGGGTTTGCCATTGCCTTCTTCTTAGGCTGAGAGAGAATGATTGGCCCAAGGTCACCTGGTTGGCCTAAGGCAGGACTACAATTCATAGTCTCCTGGGTTCTAGCCTGATGCTTTTAACCATTGCACCGAAGTGGCTCTCAGCTGGAGATTTAGTAACGTGTTCAGTTAGGAAATAGTTCTTTAGATGGGAACCTCTGTTACTTGTCTACTTTGGAATCCAGGAAGCCAGATGTGAATCTAGGAGTGCCCCCCCTCTCACTCCCATTCCTGAATTAATCCCTAGATGTATGCCCTTATGTCTTCTGCTCTGGATGCAGAACTGTCTTCAGAGGCATCTCATTATCTGGGACAAAGAGACAGTGAGAGAAGAATGAGGCTAAATCCCTTCCCTCCAGGATAATATTGCTGAAGGAAAAAGGAGAGTGCTAAAATGCTCCGAAGATCAGGGTTAGAAGGATGCCCATGCTGTGGGGATCCTAGCTAGCTGTGAACGAATGGGAAGGTTATTCTTACATAGAAATGTAGCTACACAAGCATCCACTAAAGCAGGATTTCCATAGAAGGAGTTCTCTACATCTTTTCAGTTCATTTGAGCTCCAGAATTTGAAATCTGTACCTGGAAATGTTTACCCTTAAAGTTGAATCTGGGTGCTGATGAAGTTTCTGGTTGTTTTTTTTTTTTAAAATAACACTTTTTAAATCTGGCTATTATTTCTTTTGATAGCTAATACGATGACCTTTGGTGAGCTCTGCTGCTGGTGCCTGCCGAACCTTAATGCTGATCACAGTACAGACCATGGTGGTTATTTGAAAAGGCAGGGTGTAATGCATTTCAGATTAACAGCAGAAGAAAAGCTATTCAGAGAGCCAGAGGTTCACTTTACTATACCACACTCTATGCTGCTTTTCTTATTATCAGTAGGGGAAAAAAATGAAATGAGAAAAGCACATCTTTTAATTTCCTTCCACTATTACCTCTTGATTTGCATTCCAGTCTCCCAGAAGAAATAAGTCTGAATTCAGAAGAAGGCTATTTAAGCTGCATGGTGTTTAAAAATTGCTGGAAGAGGTTAAGGTACCGTATATTATGCAGTTGACCTTACTAAGAAGCTACGTTAACAATTTAGGCTTATAATTTTCTCCAGTTACTTTTTGTTAAAATATTTCTTTTTTTTTTCTTTCTTCTTTTCTTTTTTCATAGCAAAACTCATTATCTGCTCTAGGTACCCCTGCAGGTTAAATGCTTTGATTTCGCTTAACTTGTTTGGCTAGATTTTTAAATGGCATTAAAAATTATATTAAAAGTTATTTGACTTGTACAGAATTGCTCTGGCCTTTCTCCTTCCAGTCAAGGGAATTATTTTATTTTGTCTTTTTATCTATTTTTATTGCAAGAAGCTAGTCGTAGAGCAAATCCTGTTATACTGAAATGTGGTGTGTTTTTTCCCCAGGATTCCTTAAAAAATCATCTCTGGGTCTCAACTAAAAATCTTATAACCTTCTTAGAACAATCAAAGATGGGCCATTGCTCTTGAGGTTGGAACTTTCTTTGAGAAAACAGCAAGACAACAGATATAACCAAGACAAATTTTACAGCAATTAGTATTTTTTGAAAGTATGTGTAGATTGATAAGGAAGAAAATGTACATCAA
This sequence comes from Oxyrhabdium leporinum, assembly GCA_032468155.1. NCBI lineage: Eukaryota > Metazoa > Chordata > Lepidosauria > Squamata > Cyclocoridae > Oxyrhabdium > Oxyrhabdium leporinum. Next base: position 153,765 of record JANHFL010006742.1, on the reverse strand, counting down.
TTGGCAGTTTTCTCTCTTCATCAATTACTATTGTGCTACTATTTTCATGGCATCAGTTTAAAAAAAGGTTTATCGTGTTCCTAAATTCTTAGGAACTGATCTCGAGAAACCCCACTGATCCAACTCCCTTTACTGAATAACCAGTATGCAGATTCCATGAAACATTTAAATAGGTTCCTCTATTCTGCTGATCTATATGGGAAAGTACCTGGTAGATACTGGCTCGATGACTCAACACATTAAAGCAATTTTTTAGAATTTCTTTTTTGCAAATGAGCTGTGGTTCTCATTATCATTTGGAAAAGCTTGTTTGAGTTGTGATGGAGAGCGTTGCATTCCAAACTTTATCTGAGGAAGTGATGGAATCTCCAAACATGTATTTTCTTTGGCACTGCAGTTGGACTGGAATTGATTTTTTTTTAACTGAAAATTTCAAAGGGATTCACAAACCTTTAAGTGTCACAGTAATTCTGTACTGATGTTTTGGTTATTGGATGTGCTTGGGCTATCTACCAAGGCTGAATTCTGGGATTAGTACTTATAGTAAGAATGTCTGATTGGCTAGTTCGGGAAGAAAGTAATACTTCTCTATCCCAAAAGTGCTTTTTCAAGAGGCAACTGGACTTTCTGGGGGATTTTTGAAGACGTTTCGCTTCTCGCGAAACATTTGCAAAGAAAAACCAGAAAGTCCAGTTGCCTCTTGAAAAAGCACCTTTGGGAGAGAAGTATTATGGAGACAGTATCTGCATAGACAATACTTCTCTATATTCCTGCCCTTTAGCAATTCTTTATTCTACTTAAATATTGTGGCCCTGTAATGCCATCCAAGAATTTTTCGATACTTTTAACCCGCCTTGATTGATTTTGAGGTCTTTCAGAAATACTGTACAATAGGGTAGGGTAACTCTTGGCTCTCCTAAATGTCATAGCAACATTGAATACCGTTTCCTATTGCAAGTAGCAAAAAGTGTAGAACAGAGCCTCCTGCAATCATTTTGGTAAAATGAAACAAACTTCAGCTTCCAGTCCTGCCCGCTTTTGAAGGGTGACACTTGACATGCCAATGTCAGTCACTGCCTTCAATCTAATGAACATTCAAACTCTGTTCTTTGATGAGCTGTTCGGACTGACAACTGGAGCAAAATTTATATTAGGTTCCTATCAAGGATGAAGTTTGTACTGAGTCAACGGAAACAAACTTCAAATGTCAAATCCATTAAATCCATCAGAAAAACTGGCATTTAGTTAGATAAGATTGCCAAACAAAGAACTGACAATAGATAATTTGGTCTATCACCCCACCCACCCACCCCCGACCCAGAACTAAAGCCTTATAGGCTTTGAATTCCTAGAAGAAACCCCTCCCTGGCCCCACCTAACACGCTCATTGCCATGTAAATGGTAACACTTCTCTTCCAAATCTTACCAGGTAGGTAGATTCACTTTTAAGTAGAGAGTCTTGAAGATAACAAGGCCTTGGGCTACGTAGGCTGTATGTTGATAGCCAGGACTTTGAACTGCACTTGCAAGCTCAAGTGAAAGTTATGAGGGAAAAACTGGAGTTCTCATCTGCTTCTTGTCTCATTAGATTTAACTTCAGAGCGGCTTCATACAGTGAATTGCAGTAGCTCTACTTTGAGATTGCAAAAACCTGAGTAACTATGCTCAATGCTCCCTGGCCCTGCGCCAAATGTAGTTGTGTCTACAGGAGAATCTCCACATTGCAAGCCAACTTTTTCAAGGGAAGCCCAACCTTAACAGAACCAAAAATAGGGTATTTCTAAAGTCAGATGATGTCTGTACCACACCCATTTTATCTAGCTAGGAATCAGTCTAAACCAATTCCTCCCTATCTAGACTGTAACTGCTCTAGGCACTAAGTCAACACCTTTACTGTATCACCTTTGCCGAAGGTGGGAATATTTAACTGGATATAACATATAAATTAACGAGTCTTCACTATGATCTCTTCCCAGAGGTTCATATGGATATAAAGTAAAAGGAAGAGAGAAGCCAAGCTCTTTAACATCCAATTACTGAGTCATCTTGGATTTAATCTTTCTCTACCATCATGGACTGGAATTCACTGTTGTTATTCTACCTTCCTTGTTTCAACTGATTTGTTTTTGGCAGAAAATACAGAAAGTAGCCATTGGAAGATAGTGTTTAAAAAGGACAACTTTATCTGGATCGACTCCCAAATCTTGTCTTTGATTGCATCCTTAAATTTCTCATGCAGATTGATCATTCCTTACTGCCTTATTTCCACTTGTTTGCATATTGTGTAATTTGCTCCACCTTCTATTGTTAAGCAGAATTCCTTTAATGTGGAATAAGATCTTGATGTCACTCTTTTTTTTAAAGCCAAGAAGCACACTTAAAATCTGCTTTAAGAGCTGAAAATTGTCCCCATCTTCAATAGTGAATGTTGACATGAAACCTAATGAGGATATCAATTGTCATAAGTGTTAATTTGAGCTGTTTATTTTATCATCAACATCTACCTCCCTTGAGACAATGGGGGGTAGCTTAAGTAGCATGGAGGAAAATACTCTGCTTCAAAAGCAGTATTAGTTTGATAATGTATAAATTCCTGTACACCAGCTGTGCGCCTAGATTATTCATGCAAAGGCAATTAATACCATTAAGGAGGGAACACAGGCATTCTCGGAGATTGCCGGGAAATGTGAAGTGACATTTTTCTTAACCCAAGTTCTTTTTCTCAGAGTAAAATGCCAACTGAGCGTTTATTCTTATGAAGGGCAGCCACAGATGACCTGGTTTTATTCAGCCACAATTCTGACTTGCCATAGGTGGAAATTATACATCAGCTGTCTTCTCAGCTATTTCTTAAAAATGCTGCTTGCACGGTAAAACCCCAACAAATTTGACATTTTATTCCAACTGTAGGGTCTTGTCTGCAAACGTGATCTTAATTGGGCCTGGGGGAAAAAAGAAAGTTGTCTGCCCCTTTCCTTTAAGAACACCATTAATAAAAGAAATCTGGTCTAAAAAATATCATGCACCGGTTTAGCTGAAATTAAACTTTGTTCAGTCTTTCAGGAACAGCCCTACTATTCTTGCCTATATCACAAGATTTTGTTCAAAAAATGTTTTTACAAAAAAATAGCATTCCTTTCTAGTTTTCTATTCAATTTTTGATTGATTATGAGCCATCAAATCAATGTCAATTCCTAGCAATGATCTGATCTGATCTGTCCATTCTCCATTATGATCTGTCTCCATTATGATCTGTCTCTAACCTGCTCTTTCAGATTTTCCAAAGATGCATTCACTGCCACTGTAACTGCCTCCATCCACCTTGTTACCAGCCTTCTTCTCGTTCCTTCTACTTTTTCCAGAATCAGAGCCTCCTCCAGAGAGCTCTTATCTACATTGCATAATGTGTCTGAAATAGAATAATTTCAGCGTCCTCATTTGTGCCTCAAGTGAGAATATTGAATCTCCCTTTATATTTGTATTATATTGGGCAACCTATGATATAAATCAAATCCAGTTATTTTCTGCAATAACAGCTGAGGCCTGAATTCTGGGGTCAGTGAAAGTGCTTACTACTAATAGCAAAGTCCAATGGCAAAAGATAGTACCTATGACCACAAATTAAAAAGGATTAAGATAAAAGTGTCACCTGTCCCCTTTTTAAATAAACAAGGATTGTATTTTATTTGGCAATTATATTTAATTAGTGCATTTTATTTACATAAATCACAAGCCATCTCCTTTTAGCATGAAATACAGACCAAATATAAACAGAAACCTGTACTTCAATTACATGCTAAATAAAATAGACAAAATATTTTTATGGGACAATGCCTAACACATAAAGAAATAAATTAACACTTGCATATACTGCCTGTTGAAAAGTGCAAAATGATTCCTGAAAACTAGAAGATATTTTGTAAAGTTTAGTCTAGAAATACCACTTAAACCAGCCAACAGTGCAGCTGATTTTAAAGATTTCCTATATCCAGGAAAATATTAGCTTGAGCAATTGTGCAGATTGTGCTCTTTTTGAAGTTGTATCTTCCCACCTGCTTTCAATTCTGTTTTTCAAAACCTCATTACTTTGTTCTGACAACGGGTCAAATCCTGATCGGCAATTAAAAAGAACACACCCAAAAAAAACAGCCATAGTGAAATCTACATGATAGATACTAATGTACTAAGGACTCGGCCAGCCTTAGGGCTTCTGAGGTGGCCATAATTCTCAACTGCTGTAAGGCAAATGTGGTTAGAGTTGACTTTTAAAAAATATAGTTCTCTTGCAGGGGAAAAAAAAAGGCTTTTAAACTGTTCTCTGAATATGAAAAACATGGTAGGATGTTACTGTATTTTTTTTCTGCTACTAATGATTTTTGCTACTGAAACCATGTAAGCTGAACATGCAAATCCATAGGGCATTTTAATTTTGTAGTGGACCAGACATTTAATTTCTTCTATTAGCCAAGGAATCCGTCCATACTTTTTTTTGTCTTAAATATTCATCTCACCAGCTTTTGGAATTTTCTCCATTTTTAAATAAAGACTTCTATTATGTACAAAACTTTTTACATGAATGTAGAGTGTACAATCTTGGCAACCTCTCGGCTACAGGTCATGCCCTCTTCATCAGCCAAACATCTCTGCTGCTTCCTGGGTGGTAGGAACGTTGTGCATTAACAACCAAAGATCTGACGGTAGGTAGAATCCATTGTTGCTTCTCTCTGCGGTGGCAGTGCAGTAGCAAAAAGAGGGGGATTGTTCTTAGGAAAGACCATGTATTGGAGGAAGAGGGAGGGCAGAATGCCCGACACTTAAGTACGCCGTGGCTCAAGACGGTGTGACATCTGCGATAAAGTCCTCTGGTTATCAATCACATTTAACTGACGGACATAACCTCGGAGATCCTGATGGTTCTTATTTGCTTGAGATGCATCAGGACCTGATGAAACAGGAACAAAGAGCTATCGGTACGCTTAGTCAAAGTCAAACGTAAGCCATTTATTACAGGTAGTCCTCGACTTGCAACAGTTCATCTAGTGACCGTTCAAAGTTACAACGGCACTGAAAAACGTGACTTTCACACTTACGACCTTTGTAGCAGCATCCACCATGACCATGTGATCAAAACTCAGATGCTTGGTGACTGATTCATATTCATGAACGTTGCTGTGTCACAAGGTCATGGGATCACTTTTTGTGATCTTCTGATTATCAAAGTCAATGGGGAAGTCAGATTCACTTAACAACCGTGTTGCTAACTTATCAACTACAGTGATTCACCCTAACTGTGGCAAGGAAGGTCATAAAATGGGGCAAAACCCATAACAAATGTCTCACTTAAGAACAGAAATTTTGGGTTTAATTGTGGTCATAAATTGAGGACTAGCTATAAGTTACTATTTATCAGACTGAGACTCAAGGCAGTGAGCTACTTTACCTTAAGATTCATTTAAAATTCATACATTTAACATTACTTTGACTGATACTGGAGAATTATACATTATTATTTTATTAGCAGAGATAATATTTATGATCTGACAAAAAGCCCCCCATAATTTCAAAGCTGCCTTCCTTTCTCTTCTAAAAACCTAGAAAAGCTGATTTCAGTAGCATTTGATTCTATTTCTAGTTTCTACTCGTTGTTTCCAATCTATGACACTATACATTGCACTGATGAAACTGATGAAAAATTGTCATTATGACAACATAAGTATACTTACTGAAAGGCAGGCTCCGACAAAATCTCACTGTCTTAATAGTATTTGAAATCATGCGCTGAAAATAGAGGGGGGGGGGAAGATCACCAAAGAAAGAAAATTTAAGCACCAATTCTATTACATCCTGGATTCTAATCTAGAGCTCATTGGCACCAAAGTGTCTGTGGACATTTCTACTGTTATCTATCACAATCTTTGCTCCATTTGATACCTTCCCAGAAGAAAAATCCCAAAGATTAAACTAGGGATAAGTGAGAAGAAATTTGGGGGACAATAAGCATGCACAAAGCTATTTCATATCTTGTCTTGTGATATAACAATTTTGAAATTAGTCCAAAATTCCTAAGGTAGCTATTTTTAAAAGCATGTACTACATCTTTTCAAAAGTCCATATACCCATCACCAGCTCCAAATGTCTGGGAACTTTGCTTGATAAAGAAGACATTATTTAGGGCAGATATCATTAACTTAAGCTTTCTCTAGTTGGTTTAGTTCTTTATGTGCAATTCTCTTAATGAGTACATCATTCTTGAATGCATGTATACTGTATGTAATATCCTCTTCTTCCTCATTCTCTTCATTCTAAATTCAAATTAGCATGCAGAATGCTGGTAAAAATTTATTTCTAGGAATATTGTAAAAACTGCTTTGGATGGACCAGAGCAAGTCCATTTTACCCAGCATTATCCTATAGTGATAGATAGACCGATGTTTCTGGGAATTCATAGGTATGAAAATGAAGGTTTTTGCTCTGTCCTAAACATTTGATGGCTAAGAAGGACAACATGGTATTCCCTTATATTCTGTGAGCTGATCAGGTTGTAATGAGACAATTCCTTTCAAAGCACAGGAAGGGACTAATTTAGGAGCAACCCACAGGCCATACGATATTCATTTTTTTTGCTAACAGCCTCTGCCATCCTCAGTATCTGACAGCCAAATATGCAGTATATCCTACGCTATCAAAACAAAATGGGTTCCTATCTTCCATGAATACCTTCAGTGAAATGCTTTATGTACTTCTCAATACTGAACAGGTTTCTTATTCCCATGTTAACCAGAGGCAGTTCTGAAAACTATGCTTAATTCAAATAAGCATAAGAATAACTTTCTTATAGCATCTACTAGGAGGCAAATTGCGTTAGATCCAGATTTAGTCATCCTTGTGGTAAATCCATTTAAATCAATGGAATTTAAGTTTATTGTCATTTCACTTGCCTTCCCCCTCAGTTGAGTTATCCTCAATATCAAGGAAGAATTTTGATAATTCCTTTCTATCAGTAAAGCAACTCAAGCAAATGTTAACTTTAAGAAAGCCGAATTCACATATCCGTTGCATACCATAACAAATATAATGGTGCCTCTCAACTCTATTTTAATTACAAGGCTGTTTCTGAAACAGTCATTTGATGATGCAGGGGTAGTTCTTGATATTGACTTATACTGAAATGATAGTGGGTCTTATGATATGTCATGCATATAAGGGACAAGATAATAATAATGGAGGGATTTCTGAAAGAGCAGCCAAGTACAACATTGTATACCCACTGTACATTCATTTATTTTTATGCAATGTGTTTTGGAAGTCGTAAGAGGGAAAACAAAGAAAAATGAAGATCTGGATTCCTCCAAAACAGAACAAATAGATAAAGCCATGGAGACTCTGGGTTTGTTTTCCCCTCCAATCATCTCCTACATCTAGCTCTTCACCCACAGTTCCAGTCCAAATCTACAGCCTAGAATCGTGGCAACAGGCCAGCCATATTACCTACTAATCCATTTCTGGACCAGGCTTCAATATTGTTATAAATATTCATACATATCATACAAAAACTGCTGTTTAAGTCACACTTTTTGCATAATCTCTATGTTCCAAAAATGAAAGCATGCTTGCCCCGTCTTTCTTCCCTATAAGGATCAGTGTGTGAATTCCTTTTGTTTGGATCCATAAAGCCTGAACACTAATATGCGCACATTCGCTAATCCTCATTTCACACCTCAAGGGTGAAGGGCCCCAGTAAATAGGAGAACCAGCGGTTGATGGCACCGTTCTGAATTGCCAGTTGAAGGAATTTCTGTGGTAAAAGTGCCCCGAGATGGCTTGCGGCTGTTTTCTGCAAAGGAGTATGGCACAGTTTTGGGGGAAACCCTAAACTGAGACAAACCATGTCAGCTGGGGAACAATTTGAGGAACATGTGTGCCCCTTTTTTGTCACCTCAAGATGTCCATCACTGTTCCAGCCATTTCTAGCCACGTCATCTCTCCTTTCATCTGTGCTGCTGCCTAGGGATATCTGGATTACCCAGTCCATGGAAGAGGCACAGATTTGAACTGCATTCATTTTCCCACTGGGTCAAAAAGATTTGTTGGTGTGCTTTCGCATATCTGTCAAGAATCACAACACAGAGAACTCCCCTCCTCTGCATCCAAACTGCATCATTCCTCCTGCAGTGTCTTCCCTTGACAGGTACGGTCTCAAGTCAAAGAAAGCTCACAGTATTTAATCATTTGATCAATTGAAAACAACCTTATGATTTAGGTGGGGCAGAGTCTCCCAATATACAAGCATACCATAGATGCAACACAATGCACAGGGCTTTGATACAAGACACACTAAAATAGAGGACATCAGGTTTTGGCATAAGAAATACTACAAGAGACATAAAATCTAACCATAATCAACAGCAGCAACGCAGTAAACCTGTACCTGAATCTGCCCAGACTATAATGGTGAAGATGAAAATTATTTTCTGCTAGTAGAATTTGCCATATAGGCTAGTTTCAAAAATTCTGTCATTAACATTTAGTGAGACCGAATATGTGTTTTATATCTTGAATTTAAAAAAAAAATAGTAATAGGAAACATTTTTAGTCATCAGCATTATGAAGTGGTACAGCCTTGAAAACCTGCTGCTTTTGAAAAAGATGGAACCTACAATACTCTGGGTTAAACCTTGGACACAAATTGGCGACAGAGGAAAATTAAGAGTGATGCATAGACACGGAAGGGAAATTGCCTCGGCTTCATTCATTCAATGAATAAAGCTAACCTGCAAGAGGAAATGAAGTGTCAAAAAGACATTATTCTGGATCCATTGAATTAAAATTACTGGTTGATTGATAACGAGAAAGTTTTCTTGGCAATGGGATCTTTTGCAACTTTGAATTAATTTAACATCTGATAGCTTCTTGCTCCAATGCCTGCCCACTAAGGCTCTTTTTGCACAGCAATAGAAATATATATTATTAGATATTATTTTTACATTGATTTCAGCATGATAAGGATGTCACTCATCAAAACATTTGCTTTGGGA
>JANHFL010006742.1:91875-130709 GCA_032468155.1 Oxyrhabdium leporinum | reverse complement strand
AGGTAGGGTTGGGATTATTGGGGTGGGTCGTGTTTTGTGAAAAACACAGTAATTAAGTGGCCAACTGTTTTCAGTAGAACTTGTCCAAACCAAGCATAAATAATATCACAATTATGATAATATAATAGCAGAGATAAAATTTATATTATATTGCTATTGCATTCTGCTGTATTACATTATATTGTATTCAATCCGGAGAACATGGGTAAATCACACAAAACAATAGGCAGCTTTAGTTGAATAAACTAGTTAATAAAACATCCTACGTTTTATTGAGGTAGTCCTCAACTTACAACATTTCATTTAGTGACCATTCAAAGTTACAACAGCACTAAAAAAAGAGACTTGTGACCATTTTTCCCACTTACGACCATTGAGGCATCACCCATGGTCATGTGATCAAAATTCAGATGCTTGGCAACTGACTCATATTTATGACAATCGCAGTGTCCCAGGGTCATGTGATCCCCTTTTGCGATCTTCTGACAAGCAAAGTCAATGGGGAAGCCAGATTCACTTAACAACCGTGTTCCTAACTTAACAACTGCAGTGATTCACATCAACTGCAGCAAGAAAGATTGTAAAATGGGGCAAAATTCACTGAACAAATGTTTCACTTAGCAACAGAAATGTTGGTCTCAATTGTAAGTTGAAGACTAGTGTACAGCATGCATTATCCCCATTACTACCTCATATGTTCATTGAATATAGTTGTGATCTCCAATATGATACTCAGAGACTGTTACTTGGAGCCCATCACACTTCTTGTTTTCTATGACTTTTTAAATTGCTCTGATTAGGTTTTGATACTGAACAATTATAGGATAATTTTAAAAGGTTTACAAAATTTCTGTCATGCAGTACAGGGGAGAAGAGATAGTATTGCCATATTAATAAGTCAAGCTAAATATGGTAAAGCATCTCCTGTCATACTTCTCTGGCAACTGCCTCCATGACATTTTCTTGGTAGAATTAGAACTGGAAGTCCCTAGTCATGCCCCATTCAAATACTAAACAAGACCGAGGCCACCTACAATAGGCTAATTATTACCACCTGCTGAGACATATAGAAAACAGATAATAGAATAACAGAAATGGAAAGGACCTAGTTCATTTTCTATGAACTAGTGTTGAGTATCTAGCTATGTCCTACATTGCTACTATTTTGTAAATGTTCCTACCTTCCATCTCTCCACTCCGCCCTCCTGATCTATTTTTATTGAGCGGGCCCACAATGTACTTTAAAAATTTCAAATGGGCCATCTGGTCTCCCAAAAGTTGATGATTTGTGGTTTCCATGATGGTACGGGCACAACTGTACCAATTATTTCATTCTGCTAATAGCTGAGCATGCAGAGTTACTAAGAACTCTTCCCCATGTTCAACATGTTTTAAGTCTGCAAAATAAATACATATTTTGAATATTTATCTTCAACAATGTCTAAAGTGATATTTGAATGCAAATTTCCTGAAAATCAATCCCCACCTATAGAACAAACGAACCATTCATATCTCTTATCTTTCTCAACTTTCAATACCCTGGTTATATAAGTAATGTGAAATATGCTAACAATTTTCAACAGTGTCTCTTAACATATTTTATAACCTGGTTTGGACTTCATAATAGAGATACAGTAATTGAGGGAGGCGGGGTGGGGGGTAAAGCGACCTACTTTAAAATTTTATTATTCATTCTCTCAAATAATTAATATGGCAACAATCTGTTCTGTAGAAAAACAGCAAACAAAGCCACAGTTTTTCAATGAAAGCCAAGCATTCATATTCAAAGATATGAAAACAACTTAATAAGCAGGTCCATGTTCATTTCAAAGCAGAACAAAATGGCTATTGAAATAACACTGAAGAAGAATGAAGATGCTGCATATTGCCGAGAATACTGTAGCCTCTACAATCTACATCATACTAAACCAGCTTAGAAGTATGAATGACATAAAATCGGAATACATTTTTGTGTACTTTGGAATTAAACAACTGAATTATTGGCTTGAGTATTTCAAACTCCTTTACAAGCACTCTGTTGCAGAGGACACTGCAGTAGAACCACCAATCTAGATGGGCCAGATGGAACCACTGAAAAACATGAAGCCAGAATCACTGAAATAATCACACAATTTTTTTTAAAAAAAGAGAGAAAGGTGCTGATAAAATTACTGCAGAAATACTAAGCTGTTCTGCTAATTTGTTTGCTTCACTCACTCCTACAAATGATCTGGCAGTTTAAGGAAATACCAAATTTGTGGAGTCAGGAAATAATTGATTAACTTTTCAAGAAAAAAAGACGATGAGGAATGCAAGAATTACTATGGAATTAATTTGCTGTCAATTGTAGGGAACATATTTATGAAAATAATCCAAGAAAGAGCCAGTTTGGTGTAGTGATTAAAGCAAGAGGCTGGAACCAAGAGACCATGGGTTCTACTTTCACTTTAGGCAGCAAGATAATGGATTTCCTCAGGCCAGTCACTCTCTCTCAGACCTAGGAAGGAGATAATGGTAAACAACTATTGAAATCATGCCAAGAAAACTGCAAGGACTACTATAGGCGGTTGCCAGAAATCAACAAAAAATAAATAAAAATATCCAAAGAGTCAGAGTAGACAGGAACACCTAGCCCAAAAGAAAACAGGCTATTTTTTTTTCCTAGAATGGAATTCTACGAGCAAATATATGAACTACAATAATTCCTCAAGGAATGCATCAGTTATGGAAACAGGCTGTTAATTTATAGCAGTATCTGTCAGTAGCCATTGTCCAAGTCTATGAAAGGCATTCACTGCAGAATGTGTGCCATGTAAAGTAATAACCTCCTGCAGGAGGCATATGAGAAATCACATTTTTGTTAAGGGCAAAATATCCAACAACTTCCCTCTATCATCAAACCATAGGGTTGGAAGGGACCTTGGACGTCTTCAACCTCCTGCTTAGTGGTGGAATTCACAAAACATTCTGGGAGGTTGTGTAATCTTTTCTTCAAAATCTCCAGAGATGGCCTGGAAAACCTTCAGTGTGGCATATATGCAAGGCTGCACTGCATCTCTCTTGCTCTCTAATATTGTGAAGATGCAGTCGTGTAGAAAGTCTTTGCTGGTGAGCAGGGTATCAAATTTGGACAGATCTAATGTTTGCTTAACGATACTATGTGGTGATTCTCTTCTCTCTGAATTGCATAGGCCCTTTCATCCAGAAAATAATTTTGACTGCAAACAGCCAGTGTTTGATAGGCCAGTTAGCTAGCATTCCCTGATTGCTGGGGGCTGGAACCTGGTCTCTTGAACTCTGAACAGGAGGAGGACTGAGGGACTTGTAGTGAGAGGTGGTCTCTAGGGAAGGAAATTGGAATCAAAATGCAGGGGGAGCAGAATTACCTGTCCAGCAGCTCAGAGGAGAAAAAGGAAAACAGGACTGAGAGGGGGATGGAGAGACAGTGTTTTCGGAGGGAGAGTCAGTATTGTTCTGAGGGAGAGAACTGCTGAGCATTCTGGGCTGTGGATTGCATTCCTGCTGCCATAAGAAAGGTAACTATCTAATCCAGCAGTAGAGCTAAGAAGTGGCTGCATTCCAGATCTGGCTGCAGCTTTTCTGATTCATCACCTCTAGCTACAAAAGACTATTATCTTAATTAAAGCCTCACAAATTCCACAAGGTGTATCTGTGCATTTGGGCCAGGCAGACTGGTCATCTGAGAAGAGGGACAGAAGGACCAGATCATCATCAACTTCTTCAGGGGTAAGAGCTACAGCTGATTTTTGCAGATAGTGAAAAGAAAAGCCTATGACATCCTAAGGTTAAGTAACTGCTGCTTATCTGTATGGTTTAACCATCAATATGGACAAGAACAAGCTTTTCAAAACTGATGGCTCCTGGGCACTTTGAGAGAACTCAGGTTGAGCAAGTTGAACAAATAAATATCTCAGATCAGTTGGCCAAAAACTGAAAATCGCTGCCACAGACAATATAAAAAAATCAAACTGATCAGCTGCCTCAGCCTGCAAAACCCTGACAAGGAGACGCTGGCAGAAACATAGCATAAGCAATGCTACAAAAATGTATAAATATGTTTATGAAATAAACAGGCATGTTTAGCAAACATTAATGCTACCAATGATGTTATTTGATAAGGAATTTGCCTGTGCAAAATACTAAGACTTTCAGCCTATGGTAGTAGAGTAAAGCTTCAACCCATCTATAACAGCTGATGAAATTCAGAACTATAAAGTATGTGATGCCTTGGTCACACCTGCCATAAATGGTCCAAGGCTGAAGTCCTTATTAACTATTCTGGTAATCATGCCCCATATTGGAAAGTACAGCAATCAACTCCAACTTGTCTGAAACATGTGGGAGAAAATCTAGTACAGGGTGTCAAACTCACATCGTCATGGCGGCGGCATGTGCCGTATTGGGACTTTTCCCCTTCGCTAAACCGGATGTGGGCATGCCCAGTGTGTGACGCATCTGGCTCATGGACCGGGAGTTTGATAGCCCTGATTTAGTAGAATGTAGTGTCAATTTGATAGAAGTAAAACAACTGGTCATCAATAAGCAATAATACAGGAACATGCTATATGACATCAGCATATCAATAGTAGCTACAACTTCATATTCACCATACTGTGATCATTATCAGAGCATGCTAAGGATTTCAAGAAGACTCCTTTAAGCATATATTTCATATTAACAGTAGCTGAAAATTGTTATAGTGTTGCTACTGTCCCACAAAAGGTACAGAGATTTATTTATATCTTTCAAAATAAATGATTAGGCTATAAAACTTTTTGCTACATCACATTCCTACCATTTCCCCAACTTATCTGGAAACTAAAGAAAAATGGTTCAACTTTTGTAAAGATGCTTAACTATTTGTTGAAAGCACTTATTTCCTGCAGTTAGCAAGATGACAAGACTTCTGGATCAAAATTTATTTTGCTTTCTCTGTCTTAAAGTTTAAATATGTGTATCTTTCACCTGAAAATACTTCCAAGTATTCAAGGCAAGTGACAGCAACTATAGCAACAATAAAACTAACACTGGCACTTATGTTTTAAATAGTAAAGAGAACAAAAAACAAGCTCCCTCCAAAAAATATTGGGATAATAAAACAAGTTATAATTTTAATTAAAAAGATAAATTAGTAACGTCAATGTGATAATGGTTTTGTCTCCATTTGCAGAGAATTCTAATAATCACAGCCCCAAATGCAGGCAATTGTTGGAAACTAGAAAATTAAATTTTGAAGGCAAAAAAATCCTGACAAGGGAGCATGATTCTGATGGTAATATAACAAAAGAAGTTTATATATAGAAGACATTCATTTCACTACCTTTGTCCAAAAGTGGAACCTTCACTTTTATAGAATAAAACCAAATTCTGAATTATATAACTGGATTGAATTTCTTGACTGACTTATGACTCTGTCAGAAAATGTTAAGAAAGGAAATTACAGAACTGTGGTAACTCTACGCACACAATAAACACAGTCTTCTGACAACTTCTGGCATACATTGATCTTTCACATGCTTTGAAGCCATTTCGGATTTTTTTTTATTTTTTGGTCAAACATTGTTTTGAATTGTTTTCAGGAAACATGGCAGAGGGACATAATTGTCCATTGACATAATTGTCCATTAGTCTTACACTAATCAGAAAGTTTCAAAGTAGATAAAAGAATTCATGGTATTGAACAATCTAAGGCAGAATTTGAAACAGAACTATATACAATGTTGAAACATGTACTTGCTAAAATGTATAAGCATTTCCTAAATTTGAAACAGAAGAGGTCAAAGAATTCATGATAGTTTCAGTATACTAAAATTTGATTATAATATGCAAATGGAACAATGAGAAAATACGTAGTTGAAAGGATTGAAATTTACATTGTTATAATCTTAAAGAAGATTTTTAAAAAATGATGTACCATTGGTATGACACCAGAGAAATGTGGAAATCATGAAGGAATATTTATCATGCTTGGTAAAAATGTAAAAAAGCTTTAAAAATGGATCCAAATAATACAGAGGATTTTAAGAGTAATATGTAACTGAAGGCAAAACGTTTCCTTTTAGGATTAATGGATAAACAGTTGCAAAAAAAGCCATAGAAGTCTATTTCAATACATAATCACAACAAAATTACAATCTACTTCAGAGAGATGGAAATATTTGACATTGTCCACTATGGAGGAATGGTAGTGAAGCTGTCAGATTTTTCTGAAATGGATAAATTAACTAATTTGATTACTGGAAAGACAATATTTACATTTATCAGTGACTAGAAATGCCTAATGGACTGTTTACACACACAAAAAAGAAAAAGTGCATTTGTGATCTACAGTTTTCATGATTAGATTGGATTAGAAATACAAGGTATGATGGAACCTTAGACAGATTAAAATATTATTGTACTTATAACTACTGTAAAAATGATCAGAAGCCACTTCTTTATATTTTTTAATATTTTCTCTACTTTCTTCTTTTTGATTCTTTTTCTTTTTGCACTTTTAGCTTTTTAAAAATTTCTTCCTTTTACTTTCTTTTACCTCATTCTTCTTCCGTTTGTATTATTTCATATTATAACAACATTAAACATTCTCACTCTATGGGTAGTATGTGTCTTTTTCAATCTTGAGTTCTCCATCAGAGGCTTGGAAATTTCAGGATTCTGTGCAGGAGCTTAACTGTTTCTAGTACTGCCCTGTTCTGGACAGACTCCCATATTGTTCCTGGTTAGAGCCACTCTCCCAGTCTTAAATGCTCCTACCACCACGGGGTCCCCTTTGGTCTTTACTTTCCATATCCTCTCTCGTTCTTTCTTCAGGCCCTCGTATTTCTCCAGCTTTTCATGCTCCTTCTTCCTGATGTTGCTGTGACTTGGCATCCCTATATCTATCATCACTGCTATCTTCTGGTTCTTATCTACTACCAAGGCATCTGTCTGATTGGCCAGTACCTGCCTGTCCATCTGAATCTGGAAGTCCCACGGAATCTTAGCCCAATTATTCTCTGTAACTTACTGTGGAATCTCCCATCTGGACTTGGGAGGATCTAACGTACACACTGTACAGATGTTCCTGTAGGCATGCCAGCTGTTTGGATATGCCATTCAGTGTATGCTATTCCTGCCTACATCTTATATTCTGCCACTATGTGCTGGAATGTCTCAGAGGGCTCTCTGCATACTCTGTACCTCTAATGCTGTCTAATATGATAGACCCCAGCACGCACTTATGAGTGCATGTATGCACACTCACACAGAAACACACCCACATGTATGCCATAATTTCCAGACAACCTGCAAGAGATGCTCAATTACACAATGTATTTGTCTATATTGTATAGGTGTTTCACATATGGATGAGCAGAAACAAGTTATTTTCTCCTAAGAAAGGACATAGCTAGCACATGGCTAAATATGCACATTTTTAAAAAATCATTGCTTATAGGACCTGGTTTTCAGCTTTACTATCTCCGTTCTCATTCATACTTTTATTTTTGCCACATTCCCCTTTCTTTTCACCTTTTTTCCTCTCATGAAAAGCCTTAAAAATGTTATCTTCCCCAGAAAATTAGAAGACTTTCACAAAGGAGATTGTAGTTGGCTATTTCTGGTGACCATTTGAAACATCAAAACAGCTATTGCAAAATGTCCAAACTCCTCCGTCTGCAGCAGTAATTGGAACATAAAATTCCCATGAGGTGCTCAGGAATCATGTTGCCAAGCAGCAGTTTTTCAACGTGTGTCTTAACTCGCTAATAAAGAGATTTGGTTCCTTGAGCATACACTCATTAAAATGATGTATCCAAGGAGATTCTGATCAAACAGGACCTGCACAACAGCATAAACAGTTTGCATTGTTTAGTTTCATTGAAGCCAGCTTGATATAGTACATTTTACAGAGTAAATGAAAGGCTCCTTCTAAGAATATTCATATACTCAAGTGTCAATGTTAAGAGAACAAATGTTAAGATGCTACTCACAACCTGTCCTTCAGATTTTTAAGATTTCCCAGATTATCAAATTGGCTCATAATTACACATAATCATGGTGATGACCCAATGGTAACAGTTACCAGATACAGCTGGGGCTGTTAGTAAGTATCCAATTATATACCGTATTTTTCGCTCCATAAGACGCACTTCACCCCCCCCCAAAAAAAAAGTGGGTGGAAATGTCTGTGTTTCTTACAGAGCGAAGATTGCGTCACAGACCATGAAGTGTATAACCTTAGGGGTCCCCAACAGTGGACCGGTGCTGGTCCTTTGGTGAATAGAAGCCGGCTGCGGCAGTGGGATCCTTTTACAGTGCTGAACCCTGCCCCTTCTGTCTTTGTCATTGCCCACCTCTTCTGTCTCTTTTCCACAGTGTAGGAGTCAATAGGCAGAGCTGGTACATGAGAGGACACCTATCTGTGGTCCTCTCCGACCCCGTTACTGTCCTCACTACACCATTTGGTTCAGAATATTATTTTTCTTGTTTTCCTCCTCTAAACCTAGGTGTGTCTTATGGTCAGGTGCATCTCACAATGCGAAAAATACAGTACAGGTAGACCTCAATTACTAATTGGTCACATAATGGCCATTCCAAGTTACAACGGTTCTAAAAATCTACTTATGACCTGTCCTTGAACTTAGAACACATATATACCACATGATAGCATTTTGGGGACTTGGCAACTGACTCACAATTACAACCTGCTGCAGCATCCTGATTCCTGCGGTCATGTGAACATGATTTGTGATAGTTTTTGACATTTTGTGGCAGAAAGCAGCAAAAAACCCCACCTATTAGATATATTGGATTTGCTTAACAACCATATGGTTTGCTTAATGTCCACATGATTTCTTTAATGACCGCAGTGAGTTGTTTTACAATTGTTGTAAATGACTTACAATGGAAATTCCAGCTTCCATTGTGATTCTAAGTCAAGCACTACCTGTATGTCACAAATGAATTTCAGTCAGCATACTTCAAAAGGAGGAAAGGCATCTAGGAGCTCACAACCACAATGAGCAACCCAGGACAGCACCCAGAAATGGAAGAGTTTTTTTTAACAGATTTCAACAGGGAAGGAACAATAATGTGCACTCATTCTCCTGAAAACTTACCCTGCAAGGCAGCAGCAGTGATGACTTGCCCAATGTGTATTGTTGGTCTTCTAATCAGGAGAATATATTAATTATATCTGCTGCATATGCCAAGTTTCTTTCCTTGGTAAGAAGAAAGGAGTGGAGAACAGCCGTTTTTCTTCAAGACCCATCAGGGACACACTGCATGGTAAGCTCTCTATGAAAGACCTCAAAATGAGATCTCCAAGGAAAGCAAGACATTCAAAATTGTCCAGAAGTAGAAGAGAGACAAAAAAGATCCAAAAGAGGAAGAAGGCACCTTGTGTGTATAGTGAGCACCAGGCAGTTTTAGATTATAATTGGTTAATTCCATTGTCTTGGACTACATCTTGATTTAATCTGTGGTTCCCAAACCTGGATAAATTACCCCAAATTGGATAAAAGTAGTTTTTCCTTGGTTAACAGCAGATACACCCTTTACCCAATCATAATAGGGACATTTGAATTTATTAAAAGTGTTTTACCTACTTTGGGTAAAAAGGACTTTCTGATAAGCGGTTTTGGGTAATGAAAGCAAAAGTTTGGGAAGCACGGCCAATCACATTTTTGTTTTGGCTTCTGAAGACTGAAAAAAAAATTGGAATGACTTAGTAATATCTATTACTAAAGTAATCCAATTTTTGAAGTGCTATGTTCATTCTTAATACGGGATTCAACTTCTGAGATACCATTACAGGGTACTCAGCCCTAATAGATCCCATGGCAATGAAGAGTCTTAAAAGTTTGGGAAGCACTTTTGATGAATATGAAATGCATAAGTGCTTTAAAAAAACATCCATACACACACATAATTATAGAGACACAGGAAATATATACAACTACTTTGGTCATATGGCATCTAATGACTGGAAGTAGAAATATAAAGCGTGAATCTAGACAAATACATTTTAAAATATAGTTAGTATTGGAGGATTAAAAAGTATTGGCTATTTTTTTCTACCATTCCTGGGTTTCTTAAACATACTTTGCAAGATGTAGAGCTATAAAAACAGTTTCATATGATGTAAACACATACACACACACACTGTTCAAACACACATATATAAAAGCTATTTTGGGAGTTTCCAATTGAATCTGCTTATGTCCATATTAAAAATGTAGAAATAGAAATGTAAAGTGTGAATAAGGTAAAGCTTAATGTCATTTTGCCTTGGTTTGAAAGAAATAATTAGCTGACCAATCTGCCAAATGTGAACCTGATGAAGAATCTAAGCTTGTGTCTGACTAACAGGTGAAATGATCCTAAGCATCTATAAAAGTCAGAAGATATTCATTGGAAGAGGGTTGTGCCATGACCTATAAAACAACCAAATAGAATCTTAATGTTAAATAAGTAAAAAAGAAAAACAGGACCACTTAGGGACCTAGGATGTGGGGAGGGAACAGGTGACAAAATGTGTATTAGGCCATTACAATGCAAAGCACTGATTTACGTACTTGTTTCCAATACTGAGAAGCACTACACAAAGGTGAGGTTTGTACCATGATGTCACTTCACAAACCACAATTTCTTCATCACCACTGTTAGTTCCAGATACTTGTGCGCATTCCAGCGTCAAAGTCATGGTTGACATATCACGCTAAACCATGATTTCTTGAACAATGCATCACTGCATACATCGCATCCATTTGAGTTCACATATTACCTAAGCCAAGTCATAGTAAATATCCCAATGATATTTACCCAAAATTCTAAGCAAAACTAAAAGGTTGTGAGAAACACCTCTTGGAATTGAGCATCAGCATACTACATGGTTTAGTGAGACTGAATGCATCATTCAAGTTTACGTTCAAAACAATTTGAAAAGAACCGTTTGCTAAAAACCATGCATTTTTCACTGTTCTGAACAGATTAACTAAACATAGCCAGTCTCCAAATGCAACTCTGATTACTGTACTGGAATACCTCCCGAGCTTCCTCGTAATCTAGCCTGACAAGCTTTCCCAACTTGAAAGTAGATCTGCCCAGATCAATCGGATCCTGGCTTTTGTTCTTTCTGAGTTCCATATGAAAACGTTAGTATGCGCAGAAAGCTCCTACTCACAGCAGACCTCTTTAGCTGAATAACTGCTAGCAGACTGATAACCCAACTTAGCGAGTTCTTCTTTGTTGAGACTTTTCATTTGAATCAGACGGTATGAATTAAACACAGAAAAAAAGTAAAGTTGTTGAATATGCCATTGCTATAATGCAAGCTACTTTATATGAGCACTCTTTTGTGCTTGGAACATGCTGGAAGAATAACTCAAGTTTGGTAGGCTTGCATTTCCTTTGGGGTATCAAGGGGAGCTGGATTACATCCAGTGGTAGTCTAACATGGAATTAGATTTTGTTCGTTTGTGCTGTCTATTGGGAGCTAATATGAAGAATTTTGGATGACTCATTCTTTTTATGTAAGGAGGTAACATTCAACTCTGGTCTGTTTCATGTACCTCAGGAGAATGTAGGTTTATAAACTCATTTGCACGAAGTAGAACTTAGAGCAGTGTTTTTGCTCTGAAGTCCACACATTTGAGAATGTGTGGACTTCAACTCCCACAATTTCCCAGCCAGCCAATGGCACACCTCGTGTGGTTATAATTCATGTATTAGCAACACAAGAGGGGGGGAAAATCACACATGCAGAAACTTGGGGTAGCTTGCTGCTAATCACATGCCAAGCATATATTATAGTTTCACCAGCATCCTCCAAATCTCCAATGTGTTGTTTTTGAGATTTAAATGCTGACTTTAAACAGATTATGTAAAAGGCAACAAGTGTAACTTCAAGCTTGGAAAATGATTGTTTTTATTTCTCTTTTTTTCTAATTCAAAATAAAGAATTAACATTTTTCTAATTCCATCCTCTAGGATTTTCTTTTCCCTATTTGAAACAGAATAAATTTAAAAAATAAGCTAACATAAGAATGAATAAGAGTAAAATGTGAACATTAAATCAATAAATGGCTACCAATCAGGAATAAAAGTATTCAGGAGCATGGCCCTCTTATTAGTTTACATTAGTTTTGTGAATAATCAGATTTTTTTAAAAAAATAAAATCTTTTCTGTAATTTGATGGAATAATCTTTCTACGAATGAGTAGGGTCAAATAGATTGTAACTGCATGTTTTTGAGTGTTATTTGTTTTTCCATTAAAAAAAAAATACACGACGTTTTTCATGTAGCTTTACTTGGCCGTGTACAAATTTGTCCTTCTGACAAATTCTGTTTGCCTCTACCATGGCCATATGTGGGCATCCTTTATTTCAAGTGATGCTTCAAGGACCATATTGTTTAGAGATAGTATTCTAAAATGAGCCATTCAATCCAAAATGTGTTTTTTTTGTATTTTCTACACCTCAGTGCTGGCCGGGCAATGAACATTGTGGATTGGATATCTGCTTTCAAATCATTTACATTAAAAAAAAAATTCTGAAAAAACAAAACAACAAAAACCTCTTGCCATCCATCTTACTGATGAAAGCACACTCGGCAAGAAAAATAAAATTAAATGGAGAATGCAAGATTGTGTCCTGTCTTAATCAAACTTACAGCAAATTCACTAAAATCATCAGAATCCAAACCTACTATCTTCATATACTAATTCTCTCAACTGAACTAAAAATATAATGATTCAGAAGAAGTAGACTAATAATAATCCATACTGAAATTAGCTTTTTATGATGTTTTATTTAGTACCACATTCCTGGACTTGTTCTTGCAAATATTATCCATTTTTCTCTATGTGATGTCTATGAATACTAATTGCAATGTGGAATTTAGAAACGAACAACCAATGGTGACCACAGTATAATTTGAATGTACAGAAGACATGAGCATCCATTTATAAAATTGAATTTGGAACTGGAGGAAGAATAGCATATGACATACCAATGCTATCATATAAACAATCCATAATTTAAATTAAATGACCTAATGCTAACAGAATATTCAATGTCAAGAGTCTTGATGTTCTCTTAGTTTGATTCAGCCTCTCAATCAACACTTGAATCCATGAGAATCAGAAAACTTAGAATGTGGAGGAGGAGAATATACTTGTGAAAGGCAGAAGTTATTTTTAGCCATTTTATCTGCTTTGCATTTTCATACTAAATCCTTTTTTTTCTTTTTTATCTGCTTGCAATATTAAATTTAGAATTCCAGTGGAAAAAAAAGCAGAGGAATTAGATAAACAACTGGAACAGAACAAATGTGAATGTCCTTGTACATGGAGGAAAGTACCATACATAGACAAATACCCACCATTTTAAACTGCAGCCTTCCTCCTGTCCTTTTTTAAAGACAACACCCCCCCCCCACCAATGACACATTATCTACCAAACTTCTAGTTTTACTATGGGGTTTCAAAGTAACAATTTGTTTTTCATTATGACGGTTTCAGGGTCATGTCAGGCAGAGAAATACCCATGTATTATTGATAAAACAGGTTGCTGAAAAATGGAACGTTCCAGACAAACAGAGTTTAAACTTTTAGAAGGGGGAAAAAACAATTAATGATACAGCAATCTGCTTCCACAAGAGTTGCAGATTTTCCGAGTATAAGAATCAACCTTGATTCATTCAGTCATTCATAGATTCATATTTGTATAAATGTGTATGCATGTATATGGGTTTCAGGCAAGGAAAAGAAATACAAGTAAACTTAAAAATAATAAAAAATGTGCAAGTAGGTTGCAACAAATAAAGAGGTTGTTTTAAATTAATCAGATAGCTAAACCAAAATGCTTGGCCATGAGTTAGGTGCACTTAATCCCATTTATTTCAGTAGAAATTTATTCAGTCTGAATCTAACCCTCTTATTGTTCCTCTTCAGTTTGTTGAACAGTAACACAACAATTTCTTCACACTAGATTTTCACACCTTTCCATTCATACTCCCTGATGGTCTGCTTTCATTTTAAAAGCATTGTAATATTCTATTTATACGGGCCAATATTGTTTGTGTTTCCCTTTGCTAGATAACCTTTAAATTCCAGACCAACAGATTCCAGATGTGTCAGATGAAGTTCAAGTGATAAAGAATGGTTAAGTTGTTGGAGGAAATTCATTCCTTGAAGAAACCAGAATAACTAAATATTGGATTCTTCTTTGCAGTCCTCATCTGCCCTATTTCGATTTACAGCTAAAACATAATTTCTCTCCTATTGCTTCAGGCTGTGGCAGGATCAACACACCAGAGTTTTCTATCCAGAGCAGCAGCCAGACCCAGCTCTGCACTTCAAACTATTCATATGCTACTTGTTCTTGGCCCCACTCCTAGTGGACACAAGTCTTCCTAATCCTACTTCTATGTAAAACATACTGATATAACAATGCATGCTATTCCACAAAACTTAAATAAATTATTAGACATTCTCTCATAATTTCTCTTGGGGAATGAATGTAAGCTGAAGTTCCAGATTCTGCTTAACAGAAGCATTCAGTTCTTTTAAAGAATATTCCTTCGGATTTTAAACAAATACATGAACCGAATCAAGTAGCCTGCTGATTCAGGCTGTGCTAAATGGACTACATACTGGTGTTTGTTATTTGAAGCTCTCTAGAATCTGAAGCAGAAGTCTTGCCTAACTTTGAAAAATAGTCTCCATCCTTGGAGAGAGCAAAAACTAGACCACCTGCCTGCAAAACATGTGCAATAATGCTGACTGAGCTCTTAAATAAGAAACTAGAGCCAGGTATGTGATCTATGGCAGGAATAGGGAATGTAGGGTCTGCCAAACTCTCAGCAGCTCAGTCAATATTGCCAATTGTGAGGGACTCTAGGAACTCTAGCTCAGCAACATCTGGAGCACCAGGACTTTCTGCAACTGGTCCAAAAGTAGGGGGAAAGACTTCCAGCTTTCCTCTTCACCTCTTATTACAAATCTTTTAGGCTCACTACCTGTAGTTACAATCCAAATTGTCCCAATATTAATCTTGATATCTTATTTATCAACCACTTAATTAAATTACACTTAAGCAGCAAATGTGTATATCATATATGTATACATGGTTCCAGGTTTAGCTATCCAGGCAAAAAGCATGGCATGAATCAATAACCTTAAAAGAGACAGCAACGTCCATCGTGGTGAATATTTTGCATGTACCGTTACTTAAAAGCACGCTTCATATTAGCTATGATGCATTAATCTAATAATATTCACAACTCTCAGAACAATACAAAGGGTCTTTAATAATATATAAAGGGAAAAGACAACAATGGTTCTGCACGTCTGCTACGCACTGCAATATTCCACAAAGGTGAATGCTTTAAGACTGGTGAATCCCTTTAAGAATGATTTAAGACTCATTGCCCCAGAAACAACACAGTCTGCTGTCTTGAAAAGCTATGCCTAGGTGTGCATATGCATCTGTGAGACCTCTATGGTTCTTCTTGCAAAGGCAATCCAGAATGGCAAACAAAATGCGTAACTGAGTGGCTAAAAAATCCTAAACTTGCATGTGGATTTTTGTCATTCTTCCACCGACAAAGAAAACCCATCTGTTCATAAGCTATTTCTTTACCATGAAATAAAGACCAGCAGAAGACCAGCAGAAGGAGTACAACATGGAACAAAGATTGAAATTATATAAAAGTAGCATTATGTGGCTACTTTAAAAATGTAATCCAGCTTTTTCTAATGTTCGGATATGTTGGATTATGACTTCCCATTATCTTGACCATAGTTGAGTATAATGAAACACAATGTACTACAAGATACCTGGAGGGTACCAGTGGAGAAGGCAATTTAATATTGTCAGTATACTTTGATACTCCTGTCTTCTTCCCAGATGTTGGCATACTTTCTCCATAGTTTTAGCCAGAGTTCACTGTACCGATATTAGCAAGCTGTGCCTCCCCTCTGGAACTCCCACAACTTAATTGGAATTAAGAAATTGCCCTAAATTCTTGAAATAGTTCAGAAACGAAATCTAAAAATATTAGGTCCCCAAAAAACGTTAATTGGTGTCATGGTAGCTTAATTACTGTCATGACTAATGACCATAATTTAGCTGGATTACTTAAAAGAACTAGCAAAGGAAACTCCCTCATAATTTTTCCATCGCTTATAGCAGAAGCGCAAACACATGGCCTGTGGACTGCATGCAGCCCACAACACTCCTGAGAGCAACCCAGACTAGATTAAATTGCAATTGGGAAGCATTTAACAAATTGAAATTAAATAAAAGTGAAATAAAACATAGAAAACATTCAATTTTAAAACTAAGTAATAATAAACATAATCAACAAAGACCATAATATTCTGAGATCATGACTTATGAGAAGTCTTGTACCAATTCACCACCTTGACTTAAATGCAAAAATGCAGTCTGATCAGGAGCACCACAAGTGATTGGACTTCCCCCTCAAATCTATGCTGCAGCAGTGCCAAACGACTTAGTTGATGCCATTAAAATGGCGGCGTACTCATACAGTAGACAAAAACGACATTTACACACCATTCAAAAGAAACAATAAAAGCTCATTTACACGCTATTCACAAACAAAAATCTTTCCTTTTTAATGCATTAGTTATATCTAGTTCCTATTTTAAGTGTGTGTGTGTGTGTGTGTGTCTGTGTGTGTGTGTGTAATAAATGTGGTTTTCTAAATCAATATGCAGCCTGTAGGAACCCTTGTGTTAGTTTTAGTGCCTCCCTCTCATTTCTATTTGAGTTTCACACCCCTGGCTTACAGGATCTGCTTATGATGCATCCCATAGGGCAGCATCCCCAATCTTTCTGCGGCGAGGTGGTGTGGGAAGAGGGGATGATTCCATGCAAGTGGCAGGTATGCAAGCACACACAGCTCTAAATGCAGCTTTGTGTGCAAGTGCAAACGCTCACCACGCACGTGAGTAGACTTTCACGTGTGAGTGCAAGTGCCTGCCATTCACCTGCCGGTTGTTCAGCCTTGTTCCGAACAGGCTGCAGCCTGGTAGTGAGCCGCAGCCAACGGGTTGGGGACCCCTGCCATAGGGAGTTATTTTTTATATCTTTGGCTCTGTCTGATGGAGTCTATCCCAAATCCCTACACCCCAGGTATTTGGACCATAACTCCCAGACTTTCCAGTGAGCAATTTATTTCAGCTACATTCTTATAATATAGTTCATATAAAGATATCAGAATATTTTGATAAGATAAGAAGAGACCATTTATACAGCTCCTTAGTTGACAATAAAATGATCAGAATAAGCAGCCACATGCTACCAAAAGAAGTACCAGAGTTTTTATATTGGTTTTTCTTTTTTATTCTGGCTATACTACTGCAGGATTTAATAATGTCATCCATCAACAGCATAAGTGGTTCCTACACCTATTCTTCTTCAAATGGATGGGCTCACATATTACAATAAACCATAACACACAGTGTGTTAGGGGCTTAACATAATATGTAGATGGAGTCAGTAAAATGAAATCATGGCTTGCTTTATGGCTATAAATACAATAAGAAACAAATATTTTCTGTGGCTTTATGCAGAGAGGATGCATGGTTTTTTTGTGGTTTCCTATATTATTCTGTCTTTGGTTCATACCTAGTTCAAACTTAAGGTTAAAAGGAAACTCATATCATACAGCCTGACCACATGCACTCTGATTATTTCACTTGCCTGCAAGATTCAGTTGTTTCTATCTTGTGCAGTAAACTAGTATTACGGCAAATCATAGTTTAGCATAATGTACCCAATATGATTGTTGATAAAAGACATTATCTTGTATTCCACAAAGACAAATAAGATATCATTTACATAAAAATAGACTCCAAAAGAAATGGCTATATAATTGTAAAAACTGTTTAGGGAATAATTTATTCTCTAGGGCAGGGGCCTCAAACTCAAAGCCCATGGGCCAGATCCAGGCCACAGGGTGCTTAGATCTAGGCCACAGGACTTGCTGGAAACAGCAAAGGACCCACCCATGGTGCCTCTGCCAACAAAAATGGATCTCGGGAAGGTCGCATGCGGCCCTCCCAAGCTCTGTTTTTGGCTGCATCAGCCTCCTGCAGCCGTCTGCCAGTCACTCATTCCCTAGTCACTTCTCATCTTGACTATTGCAACGCGCTGTACATGGGGCTGCCCTTGAAGAGCATCCGGAAGCTCCAGTTGGTGCAAAATGCAGCGGCCTGCATGGTTTTGTGCAGATCCTGGTGTGCATATGTATCACCTCTCCTGCGGGAGCTACATTGGCTGCCAATTTGCTTCCAGGTGCAATTCAAAGTGCTGGTTGTCACCTTTAAAGCCCTTCATGGCTTGGGACCAGGTTATCTGTCTCTTGCCGGTCACATCTACCCGAACCATCAGAGCAGGAAGGCAGGGAATGTTGTGGGTCCCATCCCCTTCTCCATGGTGGCTCCCTCTCTCTGGAACATCATTCCCCCAGAGATTACAATGACCCCCACTCTAATACTGTTCCAGAAGGCGCTGAAGACCTGGTTCTGCCAGCAGGCCCGGGGAACTCAGAGCAGGATGGAGCCCAATAAATGGCTCGTGCAATCTGCTGTCATCGGGGTGGGCAGTGGGAGTTGGGGGGTGATTTTGTTATATTGTACTTTATTAATTTATTTGATTCTTTTTGTTAGTACTTATTGTTTTAAATGTGGTTTTATATTCTGTAAGCTGCCTCGAGTCGCCATGGGCGAATTGGCAGCAATATAAATTCAATAAATAAATAATAAATAAACCTAATATATAATTGATAGCAAATAAAACACAAAAAGCTAAGCAGGGTCAGACGTGGTTAAAACGTGAATGGGAGACATTGGAAATCCTGCAGTTGCAGGCAAAGTGGATAGCTGGAAAATCATCACGGTGACAATAAAACAGTCAGTCTTTTCTTTAATGCTAAGAAATCTGCCTGGATGTGTCCATATTGCCTCAAGGAGTTAGCTCCTCAAATAAGTCGTTATCTTTTATTTAAGAGATATCACTTAAGGTTGCTAAAGCTTCTTTCATATTTTCTGTACCTATTTTGACAAGAGCGATGCAGCTACCATATAGGCCTTAAAAAGAACAAGTGTATACTTGTTCACACCTTTACTGATAGATCAGCTTTTAAGCCTTTCCCTGGTGCCTTCGGAGATAATGGACAGCAATTCCTGTTATTTTCAATTTGACAAATATTTAGGAAATCAGTATATTCATTCCACCATGATTTGCCACCTCAGGATATATGCAGGCAAGTTATCCAGATGCCTTACCTCCTGCTGAACTCATCTTGACCAATATCAAGCCATCTCCAGAGCCCAGTTTGTCGGCTATTGCGCAGAGGACTTCTTTAACAGATGACAAAACTGGAATGCGGATGGTGGTGTATGTATGATCCACACAGTATACCTTGAATA
Organism: Oxyrhabdium leporinum; assembly: GCA_032468155.1. NCBI lineage: Eukaryota > Metazoa > Chordata > Lepidosauria > Squamata > Cyclocoridae > Oxyrhabdium > Oxyrhabdium leporinum. Next base: position 111,243 of record JANHFL010006742.1, on the reverse strand, counting down.
AAACTTGAGACAAAAATAGCACATTATGAAAGAAGCACCTAAAAACCTGCCTTGTCCTGTGGAACAAGATACTGTTATGATACAGTATCATTGAATAATAATGGCTCTCTCATTAAGAATAATAGAGTTGGAAGGGACCTTGGAGGTCTTCTAGTCCAACTCTCTGCTCAGGTAGGAAACTCTACACCATTTCAGACAAGCCCAAACTCTTCTTAAAAACACCCAGAGTTGGAGCACCCACAACTTCTGGAGGCAAGTCATTCCATCGATTAATTATTTTAACTGTTAGGAAATTTCACATTAGTTCTAGGACTAATATCTAAATTAAAATTAATATCTTAGTTCTAATATCTTTAGGTATTATATTCAAGCTAGCAGTGACAGTTCTTGAGAATGATGGATAGTAGGCGAAAATGCTCTCCTCAGGCTTACTCATTATTTCCTCTTCCCCCTTAACATGATTAATTTGTTTCTGTCTTTGTGTGGATAGAAGGGTGTCCACAGGAAAGGTGGGTAGTTATTAACTGAGTCATATCATCATTCAAATGACATAAATTACACAATTGACCTAATTCAAGCCATTAGCATGTGTATTGTGACAGCATTACGGCTTCTACTGTAGGCTTGCCTTAATGGCCCTGAGTCTTAAAGAGAGTGGATAAGAAATGAAGATACCAACTTTGAAACTTAAAACAATACAAGCTTATATTTTGGGACTGTTAACAGGGATTGACATCACTGAGAACTGGGACATGAAATGTTTAGGTCTCAATTCTCAGTTTAAGTCTATCTACTCATATCCCATCTACATGTCAACAGCCATCTTCCCACTATTGTTTTAAAATGCCTTCCTAAACACTGTTGATATGTTTCCATTACTGTTAATGTGTGTCATGGCCCCCCATTGGAGCCTGAGGAGGAGGAGGAGGAGGAGTTGGAATGGGGATCATCTGATGGGGATGGCACATCTCCCTTGGCATGTTTGGAAAGGCCAGAGGCTAAGGACAATGCTGTCCCGGGCCCCCCAGGCATTGGGGCAGATGGTGGACTGGACAGAGAGCTGCCTGCCCTCACAAACACATGAGAGGATTGGCTGCTGACAGGCAGTGGTGCTGATAAGCAGCAGATCCCCTCTGATGAGGAACAGCTGCCTCCGCCACTTGATCCAAGGGTACGGAGAGCAGAGCGTAGGCAAGCCCAGAGAAGGTCTGCAAGGCTACATGGGAGGAGATTGCTCCACCCCTCCTCACAAGGAACACCTGGAGTGGAGTAACTTAAGAGGAAGCCATGGGCAGTTAGTCTTTGCCAGGAACAATTGTTGCTTCGGCTTACACTCCCCTGGCTTTTACTCGTGCCTGTTGCAGTTTGCCTCGCCTCACTTGGAAGATTTCTCTTTGCTTGTTGTCTTGGACCCAGCCCTTCTCTTGTGGTCTTCTTTTGGCCTTTGCTTCCCTATGCCTTTGGAACTGCTTCTTGCCTTGGACCCTTTCTTTGCCCTGAAGATTGCAATTGTCTTGTGCCTGGACTCTGCCTTGTGGACTGGACTTGGAATCCTGGGCCTTGCCTTATGAGTGTGCTCCTACTCTGTGGGCTTTATTTATACTATAGGGGCTGTTTTTGGGAGGGACTGAGGGTGGCTGCCTTCAGAATAGTGTGGTGGTGGAGCTTTACTGGTCATTGGAAGGCCATTTTCTGGAACATTTGTTGAGAGAAAGAAAGGACTCTCTAGAGCAGGGTTGTCAAAGTTTTGTGATCCAGTGGACTGACTTACTTTCATCACTTCCCCTGATGGGCTGGCGTTTTTGTGTTCTTTCATCACTCATGTTAAAGTGTTGCAAAAGGACCTTGTGCTGGAGGAGGAAAAAAACCCTTCATAATCACAGATACAAGAGAAAAACGAATTCTCTAATTTATAATCTACTATGAAGCAGTCGAATTTAGATGAGGAAAAAACTGCAAAGTTAATTGTGTATTTTGAAAATATTTCATGGTACCCATCTGAAATTATGACTTTGGAGACCTAAGACTACCTTTTGTAAATTTTTAACATATAGCATCTTAACATCTGAATATAAAGCCATTTCTTGACCGCAGGCAAATGTCTTACCTGAAGCTTATATGATATGGGTACATGGATGAGAATTAATAAGGGCAACATGGTAGTATGTAATATAGAATATTTGTAAATAACTTATTTTTATGGAATGCGTATCCAAACTATTTACCTTTTTCTGAGGTCCTTTAGCTTCTTCTGATCTATCAAATGCAAATGAAACATAATCCAATATTTTTTTTGTTACGTACTGTATGCTAAACTAATCAACAAAAGTGCGAATGCATACAAAGAGTTTTTAAAATAAATTCATATTTTAGAGATTTTATATCATAAATACTTTTAGAGTCTTAAGCAAGGCAGAATTGAGCTTTTGATTCTGTAAACTAATCCTAGTCTGATAACCATATTTATTAGCTTTGACTTGGTTTTATATTATTCCTACCCAGCTTGTTCATGAATACATCAAGTAGTTTCCATATTTAAAGCAGTATGTTAACAAATACGGTAAATCAACCTATTCCTAATATAAATACAATGTCCACTAAAAACAAAAGTACACAATCTTTGCTGTTGCACTGCTTGTAACGGTGAATATCCAGGGAACTGGCTTTCAGGAAATTAAAGATCATGAACCAGAGGCTTTTTGAAACAAAATGTATATTGCTCAACATTTACAGTACCCAAAACCATTGGGGCCATGCTTTTCATTCCTGATGACAGTTTACATGACCATCCTTGCTGCGCCTGTTGAATAATAGAATGACAGAATTGGAAGGGACCTTGGAGGTCTTCTAGTCCGACCCCCCTGTGCAGGCAGGAGACCCCTATATCATTCTGGACAAATGGCTGTACAATCTCTTCCTAAAAGTCTCCAGTGGTGGGGCGCCCACAACTTCCAGAAGAAAGCCATTCCAGTGGTTTATTGTTCTCACTGTCAGGAAATTTCTCCTTAGTTCTAAGGAACTCAATTAGTTTCCATCCATTGCTTCTTGTCCTGCCTTCAGCTGCTTTGGAGAATAGCTTGACCTAGTGCCTAGAGCCTATGAGGAATTGGACAGCTCAAAACAAGCTTAGCTGGCACAATGAAGTTGATCTTTTGCTTGATTCTGATTCCAACACTGAGTTGCAATAGGGTCACGCTCACTTGAAGAAGCAAATGCCACAAACGGTTAAGGTCCACGGCTGGAGTGCCTTTTGCACAGCTTCAGCTGATGCATCCATTTTTTGTACCCCCGACAGCAGGAACTCTGCCCTCATCAACTCACAGTTAGACTACTGCACTGCACTCTACATGAAGCAGCTCTTGAAAACAACCCCAAAGCTTCAACTATGGCATATGCATTTTTATTAAAAAAAAAAATACTAGCAGATTTTTTTTAAAAGTCTAACAATAATGCTTTAGATCTGGGGTGTCAAGCATAAGGCCCGTGGGCTGAATCCGGCCCGTGGGGCCATCCTGGAAAATGTAAGTGGCCATCCCGCATCGCTGCCCATGCCCACCCACTTGTCCACATCCACTCAGTTGGTCACACCCAATGAGTCACATCAAGCTGGCCATACCCACCCAGTTGGCCAAACCTACCCAGTCGGCCGTGCTCGCCCGGTCACCCGAGATTAACCACAGCCCTCAATGGAATTGAGTTTAACAACCCTGCTTTAGATTTAATGCTAGGCATTGGCAGAGATCGTTTGGAGCAATGAGCTCGATCTGATACTTACATTTGTTTCATAGTCTTCTCTAGCTCTGGGAGTTGCTCTTTGAGTACTGTAATTACCCTTGCATCATCCGATACAGACACATAAAATTCCTGTTAAATGATAAGCACACTCTTCAAATGACATAAGAAGTCCAGCTGATTTGACAAAATCATATCTATGCTGATATCAAATAAGGATACTTTATGTACATAATAAATAGTATTAGTTATAATAATTTACTCCAAATATTTAGATATGGATAAACCCTTGGTCTTCACTCTAAGAGTAATATATTTGTCTCATTACCATACTGAAAATTGTGGTCTGTTTTTGGTTGTATTTTAATTTATTTTAGGTTCCTTTCATCTTTTGCTATTTATCTCAACTGCTGTTTTTCCTTAAAAGAAATGCAGCATTTCAATTCAGTTTTAATTATTAAACAAAAGAAAAATAATGTTATCACCAGCAGTAATAAAATAACTTTTCAAATGTTTTCTTCATTTAATGCTCAAAAGGAACATTGAGATTAGCCATGCCAAGGAATGGCCGTCTCAGGTATTATAAAAATTAAATTCCATTATTATTACAAAGCTTAACTAATGGACTATTCCTTAAAATTATGTGGAGGAGATACCCATAGAAGACCTTTTTTCATGAAAGCCTGAAAAAGAACCATGGGTCTTTTTGTAACATCCTTGGAAGCCTGAAAACAGGCTTTACCCATGTTACAATAAATACTCTCACTGCAAAGAGACAACGGTTGTTGTAATAATGAGCCTTACCTCCAGAAACGCCACTGCTGCTTCCTCTTCTGGCAAAACATCACCATAAAAAGCAGCCCACAGTAGAACTAAACGAACAACTCGCCTTTTATTATTCAGCGCATAATCCAGTTTTTCTTGCTCTGTGCCTTGAGAAGGCTGGGCATGGTAAGTGCCAGGATGTCAAGGCAAACAGTCCTTTTGCCATTTCCCATCACTATCACTCCTCTGAATTCCCTATCACTCCCTCATAACTGTGGACTTTCCGGAAATGGACTTTCTTGGCCATGAGGCAATTCCGCAGCTAGCCCAGCAGGGCTTTCAACCCAAAATTATATTTCAAGGGTTTCCGGTTTACAAGATTATCATGATACTTGACATGAATAGCAGGAAAAGAAAGCACAAGTGAACCCAAAGGATTTCCCAATAAAACAAGATAGCTCAACAGTTTGTCTTGAATGTGAACATAGTGGATTTTTCTTTGCACTGTAAAAGAAATGGAGCAGGTAGTATTCCCATACACTATGTTTGGATTCAAGGCCTTGGTCAAATTCTCAGAAAGTGAAACATCAGGGGATGGGGTTAATAGCCGTGCTTTTATCTCAAGGCAAAGATGGATGTAGACATAACAAGAAAAACAGGCTACGATACTACACTATTTCTTTAGCTCTGTATAATTGTACCACACATTTCTAAAGTCTCATTCTAACAGTAGTAGTGCTTGTGATTTGCACCATTTGAACCGAACATAAAGTCTCTGAATCAGCAAACAGCTAGTCTCTGTTGATCCAACAGATCAATCCCATGGAAGATTCTTTTTTTTTCTATCAAAAATGTCACTATAATGGACAGGGTACCTTAGATCCATTAGCCAGTTTAGTGAAGGAAGTACCGCACTACTAAGATTAAGTTCACTGATTCATTTCCAATCCATCCACTCAATTCCATATGCTTTTACCATAACAAATCACTCCAATCCCACTTCTTTTAAGAGTTATTCTGTTTGTTTCAGCATTTTCTTTCATCTTCTTTCTCCCTGTCCCTGTCCCTCTCTCTCTCTCTTCCTAAGTTGAACCGATACTTTATTTAAATTGTGCTATTTTTTTTCTCTTTTGCATCTTACAGTTTCAATTTATCTATTTTTTAAATATATCATAGACAGAATGTATTGCTGGCAGAGTTTATTTGGTGTTTCACTCTGTATTTTCACAACAATAAAGGGATTTTGTTTGTGAAGGACATAGTTTGTCTCAACGTATCCCACTTTTGTGATTTGCTTCCCGCCATCCCATGAAGGACAGCAATAGGTGAAGGCACTTATGTTTCTGTGGGTAAGGGAACCCAGAACTGTTCTTAGATATTATGTGGAGCAAAGCAGCAAAGGCCTGATCTGGTGGTAGTATGGTGGGACTTTAAATACTGCTGGATTTTGTGCTCCTTTTTCTCACAAAGTAAATCTCTCTAAGGCAGGTAAGCAGCATTCTTTTCAATTAACATATAATCCATTTTGTGCTGTATAATTCTCTTCCTCGCAGAAAACCAGCTAGTGCATCTCTACACAAAGACTCATGCCTGTCTCTACCCCCTCTTCATGAAACCTTTACTTCCATTTCATTATCTAACCATCAAACAAGCACCAGGCATAACCAAATGGAAGACTAAGTAATAAGCCAGGATTCAATTGGCTGAATTCTGCTTAGTCCTGCCTTGTTAGGATACATAGGGATAATTAGGTTTGACAGTCAGACAGCTAGACAGCAACAGATATTCACAGAACAAGACTACAAGGTAGAATGAATAGCCCAGATTATCCTCTGCAAATGACAGTTCTGTCAAGCAAGAAAACATGGGGTGAAGGCAATTCTTAAAATAAATTGTTTTCTTTAAATCAAAACCTGAAGGCCTTTATAGTGCAGTCTCCGATATAAGTCAAAAACTCTTAAGTTCCTCACCAGGAAATATTCTATTTTTTTCTCCTCAAGATATAGCCATGTGTACATGAAATAATTAAAGGAAGTGATTTATGAAAACATTGATGAATTCCTCACAGAGCCACCATTTCCTTGTAGTTAAAATGAAACCTTGGAAATGGCTACTGAAGTTTAACAGCTGGGATTTGGAGCACTTAATGTAATCTGAAAAATACTGTATCAAGATCAGACGTTAACAAGTGGTTTTATTGTAGGAAAACCCGGGAAAGAAGTTTCACAGTTCAGGCATTGGTCCCTATAGCCTTTCAAAATCAAGCAACATTTTACTGAGTTTCTCATGCCTTCCCATGCCGCTTCTTCCATGCAAGCCCTGTAATTATTCAATATCCTTTTACCTGCTGATTAAGTGACTCACCACAGGCATTAGCAATTTCTTTTCCATTTTTCCATTGCTCATCTGCTTATTTTTAATTCTGCTAATAATTCCTCCCATGCAAATTCTATCGTAGGAAAAGGTGGAGCCCTCCCTTCCTAAATTTCATGCTGCATATCTATCAGAATAATAGTGTTATATATAAATAATATTCTAGAGAGGCTATAATTTCTAAGGTATTAATCAACAATGATGTTGTGACTGAATACTGATTTCATACTTTTGAGCTTTAAGAACTGTTACTAACTATGCAGTCTGTTCTGTCCTCGGTATAATCACTTATTTCCTTTCAGATGCTTAAACCCAACCTTAGTGTTCATTTTGGGAGAAGGGAAATACAGAGATTCATGTAAAATGTTAATAATACAGCAGTGATAATAATATTCAGCATTTATGTGCAAGTATGCAAAGCTTCATAGCTATCTGAATGCTCTGATCCTTATTAATGACTCTATAAAGAGAGTCAATATTACTTGTCATTTTAATTGTAAACTCAGTTGGGGAGAAATAATAGAAATGAAGTTAAAATAGTGGATCTTTACTTTTTGTCAGAAAAAGAATTAAATTCCAGTGAAATATACTGTACAAAGTGAGTTGGAATGCACTTAAATAGGATCCTTCTTTTTGCTTACTAACATTTATCAATTTTTAAAAATATTATTTGCTTATTATGGTAGTAGAACAGTCCAAGCTCACTTATGATTATATATGCTGAAATAAAAAATTGATAATAGGCAGGAAAACAATATACCTGTATTATTTTAAATGATAAAAATTTTGACTTTCTAGCAGAAAAAAAATGATACACTAGAGTAGAGTTAGAGTTGGAGGAGAAGCAAAGAATAACAATTAGATGTTGCAAAATAGTTTGAAAAATCCTTGGGTTTACAAGCTACAGATAGTCCTCGACTATGGCCATTTGATTAACAACCATTCAAAATTACAAATGAAGGCAAATAAATGTGTCCCAGGGTAATGTTGTGGGATCCAATCTGGGTCGGTCACTGGGACCAGAGGTTTAGTCTTCCAAACTTTTGGACTCATACTGAAGCCCATCCTCGGGGAACTTCTCTCTCATCAGAATGGTGAGAGGACACATTCTCTCCCTCACACATTCTGGTGACAGAGAAGTTCCCTGAGGATGGGCTTCAGTATGAGTCCAAAAGCTCGGAAGACTAAACCTCTGGTCCCAGTAACCAACCCAGATTGGATCCCGCATTCAAAGGTAGGAAGGTGCTGAAAAAAATGACTTAGTGTGCCTGTGGTATATACGACTTAAAAAAGGATATTGAGCCATCAGAGCTGGACAAAGTTGATTATTTGGCATGAATACACAATGCATTGTAACAAAATCATTCACACCAGCATCTGTGAAAATAAAATCAGGAGCAGAAGCAAGAAAAATTAAAACAGCACAAAACAGCAGACATATTTTCCAGTAATTGGAATATTATATAATATCAAAATTTGACTTTATAAAGATAGGACCCTGGGGCCTATAATTTTTGGCTGGAGATCTTATTGTCCCTGTGTCAGAATGCCTCTGCTGGTAATCAAGACAGCACAGGAATAGTAATCAAAGCTGCAAAGATTGAAGGAGAACTAGTGGAAACCCAGGTCTTCTATTTTATAGGCAGAAGTGCTTTAATTGCACTTTATAAAGTTTTATTATGCAAGTTGTACATGCAAGGTCTGGCTAATTGAAGTAGCAGATTTTAATTATCAATTTCTATTTACACTACATGAAAGCACCTGGATTGCATGACCTTCAGTACTCATCCATTAAAAGTTATAAAAGCGTATACATTACTTGAAGCAATTAAAAAAAACACTGAAAGCTACCACTGAAATCCTGTTTTCCATGAACAAGGAATATATCACTCCGAATACAATTAGATTTCATTCCATGCAGTAGCTTTTGTAGTAAATAAATTAATTTATAAATAAAATAAATTAACAACTAGGTTACTAATTGCAGTGATTCACTTAACAACTGAGGGAAGAAAGATCATAAAATGGGACAAAACTCACTTAACAAATGTCTCATTTAACAACAGAAATATTGGGCTCAGTTGTGGTTGTAAGACTACCTGTATTTTATAGAATGTATGCTAAATTCAGTGGCTCTTAGACAAAGCACTGTTCCCTTTATTGTAATGCATTCTTTTAGAATGCTTTCCTTTCTTTTTTTAAAGTTACATTATTACAAAAGGAGGAATTGTTTTAACTTACTGGATGTTTGTGTCCTTACATAAGAAAGAAACCTTATGATTGACATTTCAAATAATTTTCTCATAAACGAAATGCCACTCTGACTTGGGGGGGGGGGATGGGAACTATTACAAATAATTTCAAAAATAGTCCATTGGAAAGTTCTTAAAAATGTAAAATAAGCCCCAAACATATCAAAAAGACATCTGAGACTTTCTATTAAATAATTCCAAGCACTCCCATTGCCCAGCTTTTATAGCACAAGTATAAATACAACAATTATATACAGTATGGATATCAACTTTAGTCAAAGATCTATGCAGAACTTGAATAAAGTGAATGCCACTTGAATAAAGTAGAATTTAAGAAATAAATGAAAGAACGTTGTTTAAGAACTTAGGTATGCAGGACTGCAGATTTTATTTCTTAGATACATTTTATATAAAGTTACAAATAGAGTTTGATTAAACTTGCCTACCCATTCCTTCATTTAGCGTTGATTCTAGTCGCATCGTTTCTAGAAAATGTTCTAAAATTTTTTCTGGCGTTCCCGACATTACAATATATCTGAGCAAGAAAAAAAAAGAAACAAATTTGTCTCTGCACCACCCAAAGGGATAATGTCATTGGAACTCTTGATAAACGTAATAATTGACATGATCACTGCAATACAAACATTTGCAACACTGCAAATGTTAAAAAGCCAGAACTAAAGCAATTTAAATGCTGGAAAAGATCTTAGCCTGATATTTTCACATATAGGTTGAGCTCACTAGATAGGTGATGTCAAGTGCCGGAGAAATCGGGAGCTTCAGGCTGTTCAAATGAGTATAAAGATCTATTGCAAGCTTACACTCTCTACAAGAATCAGGCCAACTAGCAGTCAAGGGAAATGAGTGGGAGATAAGAAAGACATTCAAGGTGGGCTGGACTTAGATCTCTTGCGGGCGTGCAGGAACTTGGGACTTATGACCTGCTCGACCCCTCCCTCTGGCTCAGCCTGGTCATCTTCTACGGGTGATATTCCATAGGTGAAGAAGGGGGACCAGCTCTACCAAGAGCACATTTTCCCCAGGAATCATTTCTTGCACTACTGCATTTTTAAATTTTATTAGCTCTTTTTCAGATACAGCACAAATATATTCAAAGATAAAAAGGCAATGAATCCAGATTGTTACAAAAGAGGTAGTGAAAGGGAGGAAAAGAACTGAGCTGTCACAATTTCAGTGTGGTGCTGAAGAAAGTAAGATTGATGAGATACAACAAATAAGCGTCTGTCATCAGAAATTTCTAAAAAGAAGTATTATATTAACAACACTACACTAGACAATGTAACTCATGGGTCAATTGGGATGTGAAACACTTATTCTTCTAAGCATATTAAATTCAACTCTTTTATTCAAGCTTCTGAATGCTCAAGAGCAGCTACGGTACATACAGAGTGTGCTGCAGTGGGTCCAAAAGAGAACTGGCTAAGGCATGAGTTAGGTGTGATATAAAGATTAAATTCAAGTGTTACTTAGGCTAAGAAGGAATACAGCATCCATTTTCTGTGAATTTAAGATATTCTTATTTCTACTCTATGACAAGTTGATTCCAATCCAAAGATGTACAAGATTTTACACACCAAATGAGAGTGTGAGATTATAAATTCTGTCCCTATCACTAAATCCAGGGGTGGGATTCAGCCGGTTCCGACTGGTTCGAGCAAATCGGTAGCTCTGACGATCAATCAGCTGGCCAGCTGGTAAGATCAGCTGGGCCCGGCCACCAAATCACCAAACTGGTTGTGAAACTAGTTGAAACTCACCACTGACTAAGTCTGTCCTAATTTTAAAATCATGTGTGTGAGAAGATTAAACGACTTTTCTAGCAAAAACTGTATAATATCCTTGCAGTAGTTGGCATGTAGAAAGCTAGTTTAACATATTTTGAAGGAATATATAGTTTCACGTATATTGCAAATTGAAAAGAAAATTCAACTTTTCATATGATTTCATTATAGAATTATTTTCCAGAATTTTTGAGATTTATATATCTTCCTTGAACTCAAATATCTTTTGTCTGATTACTGTCTCATTTGCAGTTCTTCCTCCTGTTCCTTAACATTGTTCTTACAGTCGAGTTTAGCTTTATTCAGTTTCAGGTTTTTTTTAATTATCTCTTAAATTTCATCATCAGTTATGGTTAAGGACTTCTTTTTGTGGATCTGTAAATTTTATAAGGAATGTTTTATTCTGATATTCTCCCATTTCTTCCAGATGAGATTCTGTTAGATACATAACCTGGAATAATATTTAAGAAATTCCTCCATCATCTGTTACCTTGTAGAAGTATATATATTTCCACCCAACCCTATTACTTTCACAACTGATACATCAGCGGTTTACCTGATTTACTGCCTTTTTAATAGTATTTACGTTTAATAAAATTCAACTTATTGTAAGTCTTGATTATTTCAATTAAATCTGGTTAGTTTCATATTGGTTTTATCTTTTTTTCCAATCCAAACCTGTTTATGCCTTGATTTTAGTTGTTTCAGATCACTCAACCATATATCCTTCTGATTTTGCAAGCTTTTCTTTCTGTTTGATGCCAGAGAGATAAAACAAACCTCTCAGAAATCTTCCAGACAAAGAGATAAAGGCTAAACTGATTGGGCAAAAGCTCTTTAGTTCCTGATAATACTACAGTTTAATATCCTCTTGTAATAATAGCATTTATTGAATCTCTACCTTTTTGATCAATAACTTCCTCTATTTAGTTTTACAATTATTGGATTATGAGCTGCATAATAGAAGCTGTGGCTTGTATAACAATGAATCAGAAATCAGCACATGTCTACAAGCTTTAGGAACTGAAGAGTACTAAATTTTCACTCTCTGTGTAGGATGTTTGTATCTCCATGCATCCAAGAGAAAATAATAATAACATAATAACAGATTTGTGGGAAGAGTTCATGATATTTCTTTTGGTAAAATAATTTTATCGATATGTGGGCGAAACCTCATTCATATCTCCAAGGATTAAGATAGGTCCTTTTATGATTTCAAAGAGAAATTGAAAAAATATTTCACAGAGTTTTATTTTATCATTTGGAGCTTAAATAGGGAAGGCATTATTTTTTCCAGATTCAGCGTAAAAATGTAATATTATTTTATATGTATTCATTTCAATTTTAATATTAATTAATATTAAAATATAATATTAAAACTGTAAAATATAGTGTTTCTGTAGGAGATGACCAAGCTAAGCCTGATGGTGGGGTCAAACGCATCATCAGTTTTAAGTAGCTATGCTCCCTTAAAAGATCTAAATCTAGCCCCCCTTGAACTCCCTTGACTCTTATCCGGTTCCAATTTGCCTTGATCATCAGTAGATCAAATTCTTGCGTATATATAGCATGAAATAAACTCACAGTGCTTTTGAACCCTATCCCGGCTCCTGATTTCTTGTGCCTGATAGTTCCATAATATTATGGATCTTCTTCATCTTTGATTTAATTTTCTAGAATCCACTGTAAAATTACAGGGGTAGCTACTTCACAGACAGCTACTTCCTTATTTCCTATCTGTCCAAGGTCATAACTGTTGACTGAGATTTTTACATTCCAATAGGTTTAAGTTGTCATTTTAATGAGTTTCTCTGAAAGACATATAATAACTGTTTTTCCTTTTTAACTTAGAAAAGGGTTTTTTTCCTGTTTTTAACTTAGAAAAAATGTTTTTTTTTCTTTTACATGGATTATTCAGCCCATTAATATTAGTTGAGAACATTTTAATTTGATGCATAATAACAATGTTTAAGTTAATTTATGAACAGGTACCTGCTACTTGATTCAGTTTTTGTTCTTTTATTCTAAGTCTTTATTTCCCTGCTCTATTACACATAAGGACTGAAGCATTCTATTAGCAACAAAATTAGCATTAATAGGGTCCAAATATTTCATAGCAAACAACCACCAGATAAAATGGAGTAGTCCATCTGTATTTGATCTTTTTATCCTGAAGAATAGTTGTAAAAATCTCAAGGTTTCTCATCCTCCTAAATATATCTAAAAGTACATCTAGTAAAATCCGTCTCCCCACGAGTTTTAGAGTAGTTTCATTTCATTTTGTTTCAGTATTGTGTCTTTAGTTGTTATGCAAATTTTTCAAGTATATCTCATGGCAATTTTCCCTTTCATGTTTCTCAAGATTTTATTCTGAAGATTTCTTGAATTTCATCCAGATGCAGATGTCTTTAAGTTGGTTTTCCATTTCTCTTTATAAACCTCCTCTATTCAAATATTTAAGTATACCTCAGAACTTTGTTATTTTAATGCAGTTCTCTTTCTGCTAGTTTTAATTTAATTCTTGTTCGGTTCTGTTTGATGAAACTTCTGAACTGAAAACAGTTCCATATGTCATGTTTGCCATTTTTTTGTCTCGATGTCTATGGAGATTCTCAGTCATCCAGGTCATGATTGCCTCAAATGTGTTTGTCCAATTGCCTTTTAAAAAAGCACCTTTGAGTCGATTCTTTTATCTCCTTATTCTGAAGCTGTACTTGTTAATTTGTTAAATCTGTCGTTAATGTCAGCCTTCACGCTCATTATGTCTCTTGACTTCAATTTTGCTTCCATATCTTGTTGTCTTTACTGAATAATTTAGAACGATGATATTCCATTGTACACAACTCACCTATTAGAAATAATTTAAACTGAGGAAAACAAACAGCAGAATCAGCTGGGCTACTTCCAGTTTGGTTTCTTCTCTAGCCCTGCTAAATTTTGCTTATTTTGTTTTCAGAATTTCTATTAATTAAATTTAACCATGGCAAATTATAACATTAAGACTAAGATATCAAATAAAAGAAAATTCAATGATCACTGATAACAAGATATATAAATGACCATTAAGACGTAAGAGAGGGAATTACATAAGTGAATAATGTATGCATGCAAAGCTGTAACTCATACTAAACACTGAAGTTATATATTAGATATTTATTTTCCTGGTTCTATAGAGAAATGGCACAGGAGCTAATGGGGAGATATCCTACTTTCACATTTTATCCTGGGATCTACTCTAGAGAAGAGTTTTAAGTAAGTGTGAAATCTCAGTCAAAAAGACCAGAAAGGGGGAAAAAGAGCTTATTGAAAGATATCCTATCTTAAGAACCCTATCCGATATGGCAAGGAAAATGTAGGAGATGGCCAGGGTGAGCCTGAGGGAGGGGTCAAATGCATCATTAGTCTCAAGCCCCTTCATGTCCATGAGAGATCTGAATCCAGCCCACCTTGAATTCCATTGACTCTTATCTACCACCAATTTGCTTTGACTGTTTGTAGTTCAGATTCTTGTAGAGAGCATGAGCTTCCAATAAACCTTTATATTCATTTTAAACTACCAGGACTTCCTGCACTTGACAGGAAACTAGGCAGGAGAAAAGCTGAACTATGGGGAAAATAAAGCAACAGCTGAATGGTGTCACAATTATAATCTAAGTCATAATGAAAAGAATGTAGGACACACAGAGCAAGGGAGAGGATCAATACAAGTTTGTGGCCCAAGCAGAAGTAGCAATATATAATAACAAACAACAATAATAATGACCTAACAATTTGGAACGAGATAAGGACATGTAAAATAACATTAGAAATGAAAATCCAGTTAACTAAAATCTTTATAATAACTTCCCTTGTGGTTTGTGATTTTTTTTTTAAAGCTGCAATGTTTGATGAGTATTCATACTGAGAACTGCATAGAATGGTTGTGAAAAATTAAGGGTCTCAACTAGCATGCTTGGGCAATGATAAATCATGCTTTCTATATGGCAAGGGAACAGTTGATTATTTCTTTTGAAATGTGGCACAACTCATTCCTTCATAGAGAGAGGAGGGCATGATGTAAATTGAATAAAATCATTTGGAATTATTAAACGTAATGTGATGTTGACAATCATGAATGAAAACATACTTGTGCTGCAGAGGCTGTGCGTTTCCTTGATTAAAAGGCCTGTTTCCTGCTGGGACCTTCTCTAACACCAGGACATCTTGGTCATGTTCCTTCAATCTTACTGTGTTTGCTTCAACATCCTGAAAAAGGATTTGAACTGTCAACATGGTAGGTGCTAAATATCAAAAGAGTAGCTTGGATCCTAATACCAATTCTCTATAGGCAGATCCAGCAGAGATTTAGATCTTATAGGAAGAAGAGAGGGAGGAAGCAACATTCAGTCATTCCAATTTTCCCCTTCAGCCCTCTCCACCATTCTATTGTGAGTTGCCCAGTCAATTTGGAGTTGGGCAATCCCTTAATTAAACTAATAAAATAGAATGAATGAATGAATGAATACATTGCCTCCAGCTTCCACAGAGGAAAACCTAGATTTTGATACCAGAATAGAGCTGGAAAGGGAAAAATAGATTAATGAAAAATCCTATGCCTGAATTATTCCTGATAACCATTTTTAAATTCAGTTTCTCTTGGCCTGTAATAAGTAACACCTCAGCAGATTGTAGCCTCTAGGTGATCTGGCTGATTTCTGAAGCTAACCAGGAGTAAGTAGTTACATGAGGATTCACTTGGGGATTCCAGGACTGTTAGTTAAACTGGGAAATTGAAAAATCATTCTGGAGGAAGAAAATAGAAATATATTGCCAAATAAACCTGTGTGGTTGAAGCTCACATAAACTTAAGGGTCAGTTTATGGTTTATGTTAGTTGTAATACAGGTAATCCTCAACTTACAACTACAATTGAGCCCAAATTTTCTGTTGCTAAGCGAGACAGCTGTTAAGTGAATTTTTCTCCATTTTAGGACTTTCTTACCACAGTTGTTAAGTGAAGTACTTAAATTGTTAAGTTAGTAAAACAGTTGTTCAATGAATGTAGCTTCCTCGTTGACTTTTATTGTCAGAAGGTTCGCAAAAGGTGATTGCGTGACCTCGGGACATTACAACCGTCATAAGTATGAGTCAGTTGCCAAGTGTCTAAATTCTGATCATCTTACTATGGGGTTGCTGCAAGTGTGAAAAATGGTCACAAGTCACTTTTTTCAACGCCGTTTTAAGTTGGAACAGTCACTAAACGAGCTGTTGTATGTCAAGGACTACCTGTAGTAGTTTGCTCTCATGATCAATTCACTCATGATAAAACATAAGCATGATGTCATCACAACATTCAGTAGAGCTCCTCACTCAGAGAGATGACACCAAAAACGTCTAGACCACATAGTTTCTGCCATGCATAAATAAATGCAAGAAACCTCAACATGCAAAGGCTTGGGAGAAATGATATTTAATGTTTTTAGCATTCAAAAGCAATCCCTTATTCAGGATAAATGAATCAAGATTGTTTTTCTGCACACTCACCCGGAGTATCCTATTAAAGTCTTCTTTATCTACTCTCAAGAAGTGGCAGTTCTCTTCCCGTAAAACAATGGAAGCGGCTCTGGGAGCATCATTCACTAATGCTAACTTTCCAAAATCATCACCTTCATGTAGAGTGCACACCACACCCTAAAGACGACAAGAGAAATAGCAACGAAAATACATTCACAAGGAAAAATACTATAATTTTCATCTTATTCTATTGACACTTCATATACACACAATGGATTTCTACCCCAAATACTATAACAAATGCATCTGGCAGAAAATTAACAGCCAAATATGCTGGCAGGGAACAAAGTATGGCAGCTGGTCATTATGAATATTGGAAAGAAAAGGGGGTGGGGGAAGAGTTTGTCCTCTGAAACTGGGTTCAGAAATGTTCAGACTTCTAGCTCTATAAATGAAACCAGGTTTGCGTTTTGACTTTGTTTGTAAAGTTTGGCTCTCTGTCCTTATCCTCAAGCTTGAGTGGAAACTTAAAGCCCAATTGATCGATCACACTTTTTTTTAAAAAAAAACAACAACTTTCTGTTCTTCTGGCCCATTTAAAAAGGCTTGCAATCAGAATGGTCTATAATCGAAAGGTAATAGCATACAATTGTATGATGTGATTACAAAATATTTTATTTTTCTAAATGGAAATGGAATATTATCTCCATTGAACATATGAAATAATAGGCCATATAGATGGGATGGGATTTGAAGCTGAATGCATCTAAAAAGACACCTGTTTGCCCTTCCCTGACCCAAATCAGTGCTCTTTCTTCTGGCTGGCATGGACTGGCATGGGGTCATTTAAATAATCTGATACTTATTACTTTAGCTGGGGATGCCAGAAGGTGATTCAAATATGTGCATGTGCTCCACCAATTCAAGTAAAGTTTCTCATGTCTATATCCAGGGGCCATTTATGGCACAGGCTATGGGAGACTGGGTGAGCAGGGTCTTACTTGTGCAAAAATGGAAGAATCATGGGTATTATGGAAGAGAGAGCAGCTGCAAACCCAGGCTTTGTTTTCATAGTATATTAGATACTGGTTAATCTACTTCTATTTATATATAGTTTAAATGGCCATTTTCAGTAAAATTTAGAAACTCCCTTTTTTTTCCTGGAATCAGGATCTATAAAGACACCATGGGTTGCACCCAATGGTAGAGAAGCCACGGGACACTAGAAGTTCATTTTAGAACGCAATTTTCACTGGCTTCCTCGTATCCACTATAGCCTTGCAGGATTCTCAAGAACAGTATAAGACATTGGGGGAGGAATTGGTGAAAACCCTCTGATTTGTTTTGTATAAGACACATTGTTTTTTTCATTAGTGCCACCAATGGCCTATTGCTTCCACAACAGAAAGGAGAGAGCTCCTATGGAAAACACGTGGATACACATGTGTAGGAAATAAAATAATATTAAGAAATTGTACAGGACAATACCTTTCCATAAATTACTACATTGACTGAACCCTTCAGAATAATATACCAAGATGTCCCCTCTTCTCCCTGATTAAATACTGTGAAAGAAAGAAAAATTAGTTAGAGAAAAGCAACTTTTAATTGTCCAAGATCTTGAAAATTCTACATTAAAAATATTGGATTATTGACATTACTGTGACTGGATGCACCTGAAGCAAAAGTGCCGATCTCTACCTCATTGTTCCTGCAGGAAAGATGTAGACCAGTCATGCTATTTTGCTATTGGTAGTAAATCTACAGCTACCTTTTTTCACTCATTAGCAAAAATGCAATGGAACTAAATCAAATAACTGACAACTTCCTGCCTCTCCGTGACATCCAGAATCAGCTGGCTTGAAGCAATGATCTCCTTCTGCACTGGCCTGACTTTGGCCTTTTTAATGCAACTATCTTGCAAAAGACAACCATTTCATTTAAAAATTTAGAATCAAAAGTCCAGTGTGTACTTGTATGTGAAGTATACGAAAGGAAACTTCTGTTGTTGCTTTTAACAATTACGGTAAAACTAAAATCAAAGCTCAACTTAATAAGTAGCAAAACGAGATTGCAGAGTTCTGAGACTGAAAGCAGACAAATCTATCTGACTATGAGTAAAATCACATCTTAATGTTTTTACACATGGCAAAATTTATTGCAAGAAAACCAAGCAGTGTTTCTTTAGCAACATTATAACTGTAGCACTATAGCAATTAGCTTTTTTTGTCTTATAAGAATAATTATTCTTATCTATTAACAGTTGTCAGAGCTAACTTTGGCTGGTTTTCTTCTTCATGATTCAAGCCCTACCCAAGGGCTCGGAAATCTGATTGTCTAATTATGCATGATGTGCCCAGCAGTGCTGTTGTTTGTAGCTAAACCGATGGTTTTAAATTTAGGCAATCTGAATTCTAAGTCCTTGTGCAATGGCACTTAAGGCTCAAATGAACGATTGGTACCGCTTTGACTTCTTCTTCCATGTTTCTGCAATCTCTATTTGCAAATCACAGTATTTTGCAATCTTTTCTAATTCCTCATCTTCTGCGTTACTATATCTTGGAATGGCTACAACAATAAACCAAACATGGTTCTTTGCAATGATGGGCATTGAACAGTTTCAGAATCCTATTAAAGTTTTGCTTTTTCATTTTCAACTATTTTATCTGCAATTTTACATTTCCACTAATTCTTTTTTACAATGAACCTGTACTTTTTCATCCCTCCCAATGTAATATGGGATGACGATGGGCAATTCTTAAATATGACAGAATAAATAAAAAATATCTTTGATCATGCCTTTCTATAGTAATTTTATTACATGGTCAAGTCTCATTCTCATTTCAGGACAACTGACATTCTCTTGTCAAAATGATTTCTTTCTTTCTTTCTTTCTTTCTTTCTTTCTTTCTTTCTTTCTTTCTTTCTTTCTTTCTTTATTTATTTATTTAT
>JANHFL010006742.1:75548-91775 GCA_032468155.1 Oxyrhabdium leporinum | reverse complement strand
TTTCTTTATTTATTTATTTATTTATTTATTTATTTATTTATTTATTTATTTATTTATTTTTGCCTTGATGACTTTGTATTTAGCACATGTTCTATGAGGCACCACAAAGAATTCCTTCTGTATATTCTTTCTGCCATATTCTGTCATCATCATCATAATCATCACTGTCATCAACACTAATCAATCTTGGTTTCACATGATGATCAATTCAACTGAATCTGGATTCCATAACTATATTCTGCTATAACAAATTTATTTCACTCAATTATCTATCAAATTTATTTGAGAGATCTTTGGCATTTACGGCCAAATAAGTAGAATTACAAAATGCATAAAGTTATGAAAATTAGATATTACATTCCAATCCGCTTAGGGATAATCTTGCCCAGATTAAAATCCAAGTTTCAGATTCTCCAATTTTCTGCTAATAGAAATAGCCCAGTACATTTTGAGCTTTTACATTCTTGGACTTTTCAAATTGCACAGAAAATACAATTTTCTCAATTGTAGATAAGCCTAAAACTACCATAAAAAAAGCTTTACTTACAAACCGTCCCTGCTTTGGGATGTGATTCAAATACCAAAACACCTGCTAGTTCTCGTTTTACCTTGAAGAAATACACACAAGCATTACATATAAATTGTTGATATCCTTGAACTGCATGGCTGTCTGTAAACTCAAATGGGGAAGGGAGTGGGAAAGGAGCAAAGAAAGGGAAGAAGGCAGCACCAAAATATTTCAAAAGATGTTAGGCAAAAATCTCACGTCTCCTGAAATCAGCAAAAGAGAGTCCTCAAAACATAAATTCATGATGTAAAGCTCCTCTCACAGACAAGGCTGGAATTGCATGTCAAGAAAATACATTCATTCATATAATCCATAATAGGTGCCACTGTATTCACATGCTAGACAATCTTAGAGATTATGGCAGCCATACCACAGTTGACAAGTTGACAAGCTTTGAGCAGGTGGGTGAGAGAGAACAAAATCTATATCCAGTTGTATTTCAAATAATTCATGTGCTTTTACAATGCTGCCTCCTAAGAAGACAAGTCTTGAGCCTTATCCTTTCTCGCTCTTCCTGAAGAAAGCTGTATCTTTTACATTCTCTGCATTCCTGCTATCTTGTCTAATGTTTTCCACAAGCCAGACTAGAGTATACCTGCTGCCAACAGGACTCTGACATTTTACTATATTTATTGTGGACTGAAAGCGAAAATTATACAGAACACACAAGAGGCTGAAAAAATCCCAGATTGACTAATGGTTGATGGTAGTAATCTATGGCAATGCATTGGTACCATCATATATTCGAACAGCAGACATAATCACTTGCATTAATGAATAATATAAGGGCACAAAATATATTCTCATTCAATGAGTATTATGAACCGTCTGTGTTCTCACAGTCTTTTCTCCCATGTGAGGAAGAGCAGTGGATAGAGTGAGCCTATTAATTGTTTCTTCCCTGTCCAAAACAGCCATGGAATATCTGTATGTATTGGCCAACAATACTGGTCAGAACAGGATGAACATGTATGTATCTTGCTTTAGGGAAGGAAGTTGCCTCCTGGAAGGTATTCTCTATAAGCAGAACTGCTGAGTCTAAGTAGCAATCTTAACAATTAAATCCATCAGAAAGAAGAGCCTTCAACAGCCTGGAACTAGACCAGAGAATGAGCAAGCCTGCAGCTCTAATGGTTATCATTTCCCCTCAGAGAGTTCAATATAATAAACAATAACCCTTTCCAAATCTTCATCTCTATTCATTTGTATGGAGTTTACACTTTTATGGCCATCTTAAAAGAAGCAGAAGGTAGAGGAAAGATTGGGATATTACTATATGCAGCCCATATTTATAAATAGCTAGTCACTAATCAGCCTTAGGGTGCCTGCCTGCCTGCTGCCTATGTTAAGTTAATAAAATATTTTTAAAACTCACTGTTGTTGAAAGATGAGATAAAGCTTTAATGTGCAAAAGTTCTTCGTAAATAATTTCGAGATCATCCACAGTTCTCTGGCCAGGTCTATTATAAAAGATAAATACACACCCATTATGTTACATTACAAATGGTTTGATTTTCAATCATGTTGTTGGTTCAAGAAATTATATAAATGATCTCAACTGAAAGTGCTACCATAGACAATACTCTGCAATTTATTGTAGTACCAACAGGGGAGGCTTGCTTTGAGCCTTGTCAATTAACAGAGACCCAGGAGGTCTCTGTCGCTGCCCCATCCTTTTGGAACAGCCTCCCCCCCGACCCCAAGGTCCCCCACATGCCCAGCTTCAAACAATTTCAAAAAACCTTGTTTTTCCCTAGGCCTTGGGACAGGATCTTTCTGATTACCCCCTTTTAATTGGGCCCAAGTATGTTGAATGTTGTTCCCTCAGTTGACTGTTCCTTTTAACTTTGTGAAGCTGCACAGAGTCCTTTTGGAGCTGGGCTGCCTAGGAATTTCATAAATAAATACATAAAGTCTGCAAGTGTGATTATTCAGGAATTCACAGCACACCTGATTTCTATACTTGCCTCATGCAGATGCTGCTTCATTTACTATTAGGACTGATGCACAATCATATGGTGAGCAGTAAAAACTGGTACAAACAGTGTAGAACATGTAGTTTCCCTCCTTTGTTCTTCCATGCAGTTTCCTATCCTTCTAACTGGATCTGAGAGTCCCCTAACTTTTTGAAGTAAATTTCAGGAGTTCATAAAAGCAATTCCAGCTACAGAAAAACTAAATGGATTCCACTTAGTATTTATCTATTTGTACATTTAACCTCCAGAATACAATAAAATAACAAGTTAATGTGTTTTGCTACCATTTTTTTCTTTTCTATAGACATCTTACATCATCTATCATTAATAATTGTCTTTAATTAGGTAAATTGAATTCATTTGAAATTCATTAATTTATTTCAATGTATCGAACTGATCAATTATACTTCATCTGATTGGGTACCAACTCTAACAATAAGTAAAGCATTATTTTCATGAGCCAATAGTAGCAGACTGAGCATATATCAGACCCGAGTTAACCAAGAAAGAATAATTTCCACTATCATTGAACTTGTTGTTTACACAGCTTCTCTAAGCTATTCAGATAGTGTTCACTCATAAAATAAGTCTTACATCTTCCAACTTTGAAACAGATGCAGGACTCCATCCTATGGACATAGGAAAATAATGTCTTTTCTAGAGAGAAAAAATCTAGAAAAATGTTGGAGATCTTTTAGCCTAATATAAACCAGACCCAAACTTGCTTCATGTCTATATCCAAATAAAATCATCCAGGTCCAGCAACCTGCTAAGACAGAAAAGATCTATAAGGAATGCCAAGACTGCATGCTAAACTAGAAATTTAAAAAAATAAAAATCTGAGAAGGCAGGGACAAACCTCTTCCAGGAAACTGCATAGCCATGGTAACAAAATCACTAGAAAGAGAGCAAAGGTCGCAGGAGACTAAATATGTTCATCTGTTAAATTAAATTCCAATTCAATCCAGTAATAAGCTTTTCCTTTCTGCAGACAAAATAAATTTGTGAAAACTGCTTTGCCCTCACAAACCACAAATTCTATTCAGGGCTAAAGAGAGCTAATTATACACAATATACATACAATATACACAAGTGAGGCATATCTCACTTGATGGTGTGACATCAGTCTTTGCTGCGAAATAGCCAGCCAGGCAGGCAGGAAGAATCAAGTAGGGAATTAGCCTTGAATTGTTGTGCAGCTACAAGAGATCCAGAACTGACGCCACCACCCCTCCAAGCTCCCAGGAACTTTAGCTATCTTTCCCAAGGAAAGGCTAGCAATCCTGGGGAAATTCCTGTATTATAGGCAGGATATATGCTAAAGTAGTTAGCTTGAACTCTACACATGTGGATCTGGTTGTTTGTCCCTGACAATCTTAGGAAGAAGGCCATGGCCAAACAATTTTTGAAAAATGTTGCCAAGAAAACAGCACAGACATGTGTATGCAGTCACTAGGAATCAGAGTTGACTCAAAGGATGTAACACGCATATACACAGTCAGACTTCACACCAGACACAGCTTATAAATATGGTGATACTGTGTTTCAGAACATGGTTCTCTGAGCTGAGCAGTTTTTCCTGGACTCATAATTTAAAAAGTTCCTTCCTTCATATGATGCTTGGCAGAGATTTATTTATTTGAGAATCGCAGATGATAATGTTTGGAAAAAGTAGTGCTTCTGTCTAAAATTCAGGAGTTACTTATTGCATGTCCTCTATCCCTCCACACAGTTATCTTGAGGTAGCCATCTTGCCATCCATACAATGGACATTCCATCTCCCAAATAATCTGAATCAGATCCATAATTCCCACATAAGTGTGTGCCAATGGGAAGGGGAGGTGAAGACATGATGTCAAGATATCATCGTGCAAAGGCCATGAGTTATGTATTTGCATCAGGCACCGGGATGTAAGTACGAAATGTCAACATATGTGTGATGGCATCACCATGCGTGTGTTGTTATTTTGACATACTGTGTTTTGGCATGAATGCCACTGCTCAGAATAACTATTCGTAATTTAAGAACAAACAAACCACGACAAATACTGTGACATTCTAGCTTGGCTCTTAAAAAATCCAACGGGTAGCAAGCCGGGAAGAAGCCATCAACATACAACACTGCCTGTTTCAATAACACTTTCAAATTAAATGCCTTCTTTGATTTATACGTCTAACATGTTCCAGTGAACCAACATTTTTGATAATCAGCTAAATCAAATACATTTTTTAAAAAACATTAAAATCCATTTTGGTTGTCACTTTTGATTCGCACCGTAATTTTTAAAATAGAAGTCACAACTTTCAAACCGTTTTTCAGTGCATGTAACAGATTTGTATTTCTTAATACATACATCATTAGAACCAGGCAGCTTTGTTTGTAGCACTTTTTTTTTTAAAAAAAGCTAATTTTATATTTAGAGCAATGTATGTTTTTTAATAAAAAGGAGGGGGCACCCGTACCAATAGCAACCAGAGTCTGCCAATTTTCTCCTTGCCATTTTATTCTATTTTTTTTAACACTACAGACATTCTTTCATCATTTGACAGTTAAAATGTTGCAGTGTAATAAATAAAGAATTTTTAAAGTTCCCTGTCAAAACAAGTGACACGTTTTGCAAGTGAGTTTCAAATTCAAAACAATAGAAAGCACCTTTTAAAGCAGCAGTGCCATTATACAATCAAATGCTCAAAGTAATCTTTTCAGCATTTTTTAAAAAAAGTAAAAAAAATACATTATTTCTTTCTTGGTAATTATATGAATTTTGCAACCTCTTGAAGAACTGCAAGTCAAAGGCAGCAGCTGCGGTAATTTACAAGCAGAGGATATTTTTTTTCAAATCAACCCAGAGCCAATATCCCACACCTCCTGTGAACTTTAATAATAGGATCATGTTAAGTGGGATAATAAATATCTATCTGGACTACTCCACAGACTGAAAATCACTGCTAACTTGGTGGAAAACTTTTGCACCTGGAAAGTTAGTATTCAATGATGACTAGCCTAGACTCTTTCTGCCTAAAAAATGAATTTTCACCCAGAGAATACTTGTACAGCAGAAATTTCCATCACATTACTATAGGGCATGTTAAAAGGTACAGTGTAACGATAGGTTCTTGGCAACCAAGTCCATGAAAATATCTGATTTAGTTTAGGTCTTTTGCTTTATTCTATCAAAGAAAGCATATCCAAGTTATCGTTTCAATCAGGTTTTTGTACACTGCTTCTTATAGCTAAATACCAAAACCGCACATGCCCTGCCAAGCATACATACAGGTGAAAGATTTAAATCAGGGTCTCAAAAACAATAATCTATTAACCATCTTACGGCTTCCTAAGAATCATCCTCATATGAGCATCGGGTCCAATCTGAGCAAGCAGGAGGATGGTATCTTGTAGCTCTTCATCACATTCCTTCTTTTCTTCCTCAGTTGGCATCACCGGGGCATCTTCATGCTCATCGTCCAAAAATCGATAAAATAAATATTTGTCCTGGAAGTACTGCTCTTGGTCCACTGAAAGCAGCAATAGGATATAAAAGATTGATGGTAGAAGGCTTTATTATCTTCAACACCATTAAATGATACAGACCTGCAGTTTTCAGCAGGCAAGGCAGGGCTCTTTATGGAAGTCCAGCCAGTTGCCAGAAGACTGCTGGACTTCTCATAGATCTCTGCCAACAATGGCTTGCCTGTGCCAGAAGAAAATGTCAGTGCTGGTGATTCAATACATTAACAGACAACATGCTCATTACTTTGTGTTGGATGCCAGTCATGAAATATCTATGACTCTGCCTCGTATCTGACTCCACCACACCTCCACTATGTGAGCTTTAAATAGCTCTCTTCTACTGCAAGATTTTTCCGGAATGACTAGATTACTGACATGCTATTTGGATGAAAAATCAGTTTTTACTTTAATCCAAATTTTAAATTCATTACCCACACCAACCAAATTTATAAAAAGTTTTCATGTTTCCAATTCGCAGGAAGTTTTAGAAAAGCCATTTTTACAATCTAGCACTGTTCCCCCAAAGGTGCTTTTTCAAGAGGCAACTGGACTTTCTTGTTTTTCTTTGAAGACGTTTCGCTTCTCATCCAAGAAGCTTCTTCAGCTCTGATTGGATCTAGCATTGTTCAGTACTTTTTAAAACTCCAGTTTGGGTGTCTGAAGCCTCTCTAAGAACGTGATCTGATGTAGAAGTGGCTCTGTGGTGGAACCACCAAGTGAAGAGGAGGAGACAGTGTTAGAGAGAGTAAAAAGGCATTCCAACTTAGAGTCCAGTTGGAGGAGGAAACATCTTAGATCTGACTATTGGTCCCCCTTTAATGTGCTTATCCTCTATTGACAATGATTCTCCTAGGAAAAGACTGTATCTCTGGGCACTGGAATAATTAGATCTCTGAAGCATTTAAAGTACAGCTTATGAACTTCAATAGCTTTCCATTGCCTCCCTGTACTAAGGAGCATATGTTCTGGATTTCCCAATTCTAAGTTCCTCTTACCATGATTGAGAACACCTTCCTCCAGCAATACTTGCCACATGCCCACAGCCTGGGTCCGTAAATGAACGCAGGAACTCTGCTGCATTATCCAGTCTACCAGTTCTGTTCCTACACAGCATTGTCTAAAAGATGGGAACAATATGAGTAGTGTCAGGCACAAAATATTTAGCAAAACTTTGTTGTTGCTGCTGCTGTTGTTGATGTATTTATAAATTGACATTCTTTCAATAGTGCCAGGCAGCTATCTCCACTCAGAAATGGATGAAATCTACTACAAGTAATCCCTGACTCAATTAATGTTCAAAAGCTGTGACAGAACCCCTCCACAAAACTTCTGACAGCTGGCCCCCCCCCATGGTCATGTGACTGCATTTAGGGCACTCAGCAACTAGCCCACATTTATGGCTGTTTGTAGCATCCCATTGTCACATGATCACAATTTATGACATTTTTGCCAAAATCCAGAGTTTACTTTTGGGTTTTGGCAAAAACACACCCTAGCGAACAATGGGTTTGCTTTATGACCCTTGTGTTCACTTAAAAACTGCTGCAAAAAGGTAATAAATGTTGGTCAGATGATGACCTGTTTTATAACTATCACAATTTATGATTGTAGTGCACAGACTCCATTATAATTGTCATTAGACTTTACATGTATGAATTGAGTTCATCCTATACATGCAGATTTATGTTTTCCCAACAGAGTGACCACCTGCCACTCAATTCTTCTTCCTAGCTCCTAGGAAGGGTTTCACATAGCCCAGTTTCATTGGATTAGACTGTGATTTATTTCCTATTTGGGAAAAGGCCTTGATTCAGTTTTGCTGAAATGCTGTCTTTGCAGGGTTTATTGAAACCTGTTTCATATAGCTTGCAAGACATACCACCTGACAGGGTTTTCTTCTGCTATGCAGATTTCACATCATAATAAGCAAAATGTGTTGAGATTTCTGAATCTCATTGCTACAAGTTTTAAACATTAATCTTCCATGCAGCCACCCACAGCAGTCTGTGGAGGAGACTGTCTTTCAAACTGTCAAACAAATATATATAAATGCAGGCAGATAAACGCATGGACAATAAATACATGAAAATACTAGAAACTAATTTGCCTCTCAGTTTTATGAAAGGATGGTGAAAGGATGTTTGCTAATTTAGACTATCCAGTTTCACACTAGACATAGTAACATGTACCTCAAAATAAGTCTGTAGTCTTGGGTTTAACTTCTAGGCCTTCTCTTTCCATCTTTTCAAATCAATGGAAATTTGGGCAATTTGATTTGATCAAATCAATGGAAATTTGTGCAATTTGATTAATCAAATTGCACAAAGGTGAACTAATGGTTCTGATTGGACTTAAAACTGTTGGTCTCAATCTTATTAGCTTCATTCCTTGCACAAGAAGCACTAGAAACATTTAAGACAGGACATTCAATGACTGGATAGCTTGAAACCAAAAAGATGACCAGTGATTGGCTAGCATTCTCTACACTTTGCTGTTAGAATACTGGATGGAACAATGATTGATCAGTGATCTCTATGAGTTTCAGACTCAGAAACATACAGTTAGTTCTTGCTTAACAACTGGACTGGAAACTCTGTCGCTAAGCTGTAAACAATCAATATATCCTCTTTTCGCCCCACTTGTTCTCCTTTCCAATTGTCCTTGTCCTCCTTTGTCTGTTTAGATATGTGGTCACCCTCGCTGAGAACATTTGAAATTCGCAGACAATGAGGATCATGTAAAGAAATGGTGGGCTGTTATAATTGTGGGCACTGTGAATAACAAACCAACAGAAAGCCTCAGCATATTCCTTGCAGGAATCCAAAATGTCATGGCCTGACATCAAAAGCCCTCCTCAGATAAGAAGGAGGACTAGGAAGGCTCCAGATAGACCCTGTGCTGATAGGTAGCAGCAATCTAAGATCTACAACTGTCTCACCAATCATGCCCTGGGCCCAACAGACCCTGTCTAGATTAGGAGTCTTCTGAAAATGTTGATTTTTTTTATGAAAGGCCAGAAATATATCTATCAACACAGTAAGTTTTTATAATTTTAAACAATAACAGTTATTCCTTCAGAGTCAGGGCTGCAGCAGATTTTTTGAATGATGTACCAAAGATGGGCGCCTAAACATTCCAGTGAATGCACTGGAATCTAGGGGTGAAGATAAAAAAGGGAGAGTTATTGCAGTGTAATTGAAGCCCACCCTTTTGTGAATACAACTTCAGTGCTGATAAAAAAAAGGGTGGAGCTTTGATCATGCTGCCACAACCACTGTTTTGCCTTTTTTGACCACTCCCGTGCATATCAGTGAGTGGATTTATCCAAGAAAAAAATGCATTTATTTTTATTTTAACTTAATTAAGGTTCTAAAAGTTGTTGAGAAGTTCAAGGAGATGCATTAAAAACTTGGGTTAAGGGGAACTTCACCTGGCCTTGATTGGGCAGTAAAGTTTTGATTCAAAACATAAATGACATATGATACAAATATATTAGACTACCTTGTTAATATTATAGGCTCTTTTCAGAAAAATGTAACACAAAAGTCTGATTAATATAACTTCTAAGGAATAAAAACTTTTCTATTTATAAACATCCATTGTTCCAGGAAACTAAAGATTTTGTTTACTTAAACCAAGCCTGACACAGTTTCAAAAGGATAGTGATTCATTGCTATGTATAGGGAAAGCAAGCGTATTTAACAATGCAAATATAATCATCTTGTTTCTCAGACAATAGCCTCATCACATGTAATCTACCATTTCAGTGAGAGAGACAAAGAAAATAGGAATACGTTGACATTGCTGAAATGACATGGTAACCTAAGCCTGTACTTCAATTTATGAAAACATACCCATGAATTAAAATAAGACTGAATGCTTTCTGCAAGCTTTACTACAGGTAGTCCTTGACTGGAACTTCCATTACTAAGCAATGCAATTGTTAAGTGAATCATCACATGACCTTGCCCAATTTTTATGATAGTTTTTGCCGTAGTTGTTAAGCAAATCACATGGTTATTAAAACAAATCTAGCTTCCTCCACCGACTTTTGTTTGTTGAAAGCCTCCTGGGAAGGTTGTAAATCATGATCACATGAATGCAGGGACACTGTGACGGTTGCAAGTGTGAGAACCACTCATTTTTTTCAGTGTCGTTGTAACTCTGAACAACTCTGGTTGTAAATCAAGGATTATCTGTAACCCCCTGGAAGGACATTGAAAGACATTTGTCCAGCAGCTTTGTTACAGCCATTAATTAGCAAATAAAAGTGATGGTTACTTACTTTTAAATTTGGAAAACATTTTAGAGAGAGAATGTGACTGATACATTGCATGAGCTTATAAAAAAATGCAGGCATATATAATACAACACACAATGCTTGATGACCAGTCATTTCCAGTCTGTTATTCTGATGACAGTTCACATGTTGAATGAAAGGTTGATTAAACAAAATCCAGATTGTGTACCTTGATTCTAATTTAAAAAAAACACCCTCTTACAATTAATAACTCCTAAAATACATTTTATACATTCTCCATTACATTGTCCAAAGTAGAAAAAGGAGCCCAAATAATATTTAATTCAGTTTTTCAGTGCTCTGAGGAAGCTAGAAGTCACTAGTCTTAGTACAGTAGAAGAAAGGATAGAAATCTGTGTTCAATTTTTATTCTGCCAAAAATAAACTTGTTTTAGCGAGGCACTGCTGCCACCAGCAGGATCCTTAAAAGAATAATGTTACATATGCATAGTTGCTCAAATACACAACAGACAGTAAAAATATTGCCTGTTTCATATACACAATGCATGTATTTTACGTTGCAATCCATATGGAAACATACATAAAATACTGACAATGCAACTCTACATTATGTCTATTCAAAAGTAAGGCCACCAAGTTAAAATGACTCTCCCAATAACAACTTGAGAATTAGTGCCCTTCCACATATTGTTAGACATTAGTTCCCATTATCTCCAGCCATTAGCAATTCTGGCTGGATATCCTGCCTTGGTAATTAGGATTGTAGTTTGAGGCTAAGTTTGAAGAGAAAGGCCCAATTTAAAGATAGTTTACTTGGTTTAAGGAAAGTATACACAGATGGTACTTCAGATAACCACAGTCTTATTTGAATCAAGATGTCTGAATGATGTTTGTAGCATTAAATCTTCAAAACAGCCCAGAGTTCAATATGCTGTAAGCCACAGGTTTCAAGTGGCTAAAGCATGCTGGAGACCTACAATACTGCCAATAATTCCAATATCTGGAAACCTGAAAGGACCCAGAATTATTATTAAAAATCACAAGATGATACCCAAGCAAAAAAAATGAATATTTTTTATTTCCCTCATGGTACCTGTAGGTCTTCAGGTGGTATTTCCGGTCTCTTATCATGTGAGGAGCACGGGAGAGGATAGTATTCCGTAATACTTTTCCAGCTCGGAGGATTTTTTCCGATGGTACCTGAAGGATGAGGAAGACAGTGAAGCTTTTTCACATTCCCTTGAAAAACATTAGCAACCCTTTCATTCTTACATAGGGGAAACCCAGCACATGTAACAAAACCAAGAAACGTAAGAAATACAAGCTTCATTACTGTAAAAGTGTAAGTTTTAATATGGAGCAAATAATAGCAATACATAAATAGATTGCCATCACTTTCTTCTGTGATGTTTTTTGACTTCCCAATCTAGACTACAGCTTTGGGATTTCCTACTGTCTCCCTCCAACTATTTATCAGCACAGATCCTGCTTAACTTTCCAAGATCAGTCAAGGTCATCTAGGTGAGCCCAAGAGGCTGGTTTAACTTTCAATCAAAACATTTTCATTTTTATTATTGTCTCCCTTTCTTAAAAATATCAAAGCCTATCTGACGAACACACGGGGCTCTATAAATATGAAGAAAACAAGGCTCAATAAATCTCGCTTTCCCAAGGAGTACAACAGACAGAAAAGAACCACCACAGTACTCTATTTGCAACTTATGGTAATTTCAAATGATGTTTCAGATACAGATAATTGCTAATGCATGGTATCTACACATTCTGTCAAATAATTAATAAGCAATACAGGAGAAGAATAAAAGACATACATATCCTAAATGCATATACAATCCATATCAGCATTTATATACTGTAATTGCATTGTTTTTGTTAAAACCAATGATAAAATAATATTGCGGTCTATTTAAACAATGCAAAGGGACTAACCACAGTAAATTATTTAGAAATCTTACAATAAGCATCTTTGTTATGTTAGCACTGTTAATATCTGCTGATTAGAGAATTACAATATAAATTAACTTAGTTTTTCTAGGCCTGTTGCATATGTAATTCCTTATTACCTCTGAAATGGATTTAAATGAACAAAGGGGAGCATGGTGGTGATTGAAAAAAGTGTGAAAAATAAATTGAAATAAAAGAAAAAAGGTACCATTGATGGAGAACACAAATGTGGATGTGACATTTTAAAGAACATGGAAATTAATATATTAAAACTAAACAAGATAGCAATAGCAATGGCACTTAGACTTATATACCACTTCACAGTGCTTTACAGCCCTCTCTAAGCGGTTTACAGAGTCAGCATGTTTCCCCCAACAATCTGGGTCCTCATTCTACCGACCTCAGAAGGATGGAAGGCTGAGTCAATCTTGAGCCTGGTGAGATTTGAAATGCTGAGCTGCTGGCAGTCAGCAGTCAGCAGAATTGGCCTGCAATTCTAACCACTGCGCCACAGTGGCTTAAGATGGAATCTGAAAACATTTTAACACAAATTCTTAACTGCGGTAGGACATACATGACAGTCTAGAATAATTAGGCACTATGTTGAGATAAAACCAGGAAGAAGTATATATGACTATGTTAAAATGAGATAATAAGATGCTCTTATTACCAAAACCAAAACTGTGCTTCTAGCAAATCCTTCTGAAGCAGGACATTCACCTCACACAAATCATGAGTTTAAGATGATGTGAACTGTCTTCTTGGGTCAATTTTTCACATATTGTATAACAGCCCTATAAAACTATTTATGCATAATTCTCTTCTCACTACAAAAATAGTCCACCCTTTTGCGACCTCCTGACAAACAAAGTCAATGGGGAAGTCAGTTTCACTTAACAACAGGGTTACTAACTTATCAACTGCTACGATTCATTTAACAACAGCACTTTCCCTTCCCTAATTTCATTTAACATAGTGAGATTGGATTGAGAATGAATGAATGGCCTAAAGTCACCCACGAGCTCTGTGTTCAAGACTAACTAAGCCACTACACTATTATCTATTGGTTCCAGTTATTTTAAGAGGACAAGTTCAGAAAATGATAGAGGGAGAATTTATTTGCCACAGTGGCTGCTGGCCCATGGTTTCCGTCAGAGTTTCATCTTGCTTTCAAGTCTCATGTTTTTTCAACCTGGAGAATTTTCTGTAGTCTTCAGGGTTGATCACAGTAATGGAGTAGATGTGGACAAAAGAGTTATCAGAATTGAAGCATAATTCAAGAGAGGACAGAGGTGTTCCTGCTCAATTAAATCAGGGAACAAGGACTTAACCTATGTTATATGGGCTTACATAACCTCTGAAGACTCAAGTTTAGAGACAGGATATCTTCCAGCATTCAATCCTGTACCTGTATCCTAAGACTCAGAAATTACTCAGGAATGAATCTTTTTAACAAAGGCTACCATTCCTATGCCAGGAGATATCAAACCTGGTCATGATGATATATGCCTTATTTTCATTCCATTTAATTTAATACAATGTGCTCTATAGAGATCTCTCCTTCAGAAACATTGGGAAATTTAAGGTAGTATAATGCTGCAATCAATTATTGGCTTGAATTAGTGCAGAAAATCCAAGCCTACTTTATTCCAGCAACTTTTTTGGTTATTGGCTTGTTTTTTACAGTCTTGTATAATATGGTCTCACTCGACTGTATTTAAAATACCACATTTGAGATCCACAAAGAGGGTGGTGGTGTCTTCTCTGTAGCGAGTCACATCCAGGCACACATTTAGCAAGCCTTTCCCATGTTTTGGGGGTTCCATCTTGGATGCCCTTCCTTTGCAGGCAAATGTATTTTTATTCAAATAGGTTTTCAGCATTGACTGACTTGGTGCCTAATATTCATCTGTTGACTTTGACAGGGATTTTTTAAAATAGGATTTTATGTCTTAATTATAATTTTTAGTATTTAGAGCTAGAGATCACCTAATGCTAACTGTTTAAAATCCACTGCAACTTTTTTTTTCTTAATGGAAATTTTATTGAGATATTGACAACAGGATAGAAAAAAAAGGGGAGTTATAAACAGAAAACTGACCAGGATTCATAATCTTTTTTACAAGCCATCAAAACACTCTGATAGTTAGAAATACAAGTTTAATAAAACAGGTATGATTTCATGAATGAAATGGGGGCACTCGAATTATACAAACTTCCTATGAAAGCACCCCTAATAATTTTATCTGTACTTTATTGTTAGATGTCCAGCATATGATGCTTAGCAAAATAACAGGATGTAAAACAAACATTGATGACAACTTAATGCAGGAGTTTCTTAGGAACTCAGGAACTCACTTAAGAAGAACAAATTAAATATTATTTCTGTTTTAGTGACCTCAGTTAATTCAGATTGCTATTGAAAAAAAAAGTCTTTTTTAACATTTTATATAGTGCAATAGTTAAAGACAATGTAGCTCAAACACAATGTCAGATGCACATTATTTAGCATTTTGCAGTGGGCTGCTTTAAACAACAAGCATCTTTCCAGAAACACACACATCACCCTGCCACAAAATGACCAAGCCATTACCAAAATGACACATTACTGCCAATGTCAGTAGTAATTCTTTGCCAAGAAAAGGAAAAGGAATGTGAACCAGAATAGGGTCTGCACACAAACACATGCTGAATAATCGGAATGCAACTAATGATGCCTCATTTTCCTGTCATTTCGCTGCTCTTCCAACTACCGTCGAACAGGTGCTTCAACTGGTTTGCATGAATTGAATAAATTGCTTCAAAAGGCAAAACTAGCATGTGTATAGTTCAATCTAAGCCTGCCATTGCCGTGGTCATTCTCAGTTGGAAGAAAGAAATTGCTTGCCATAAATATTTTAATCTAAGTAAGAGAGGTGAATTGGCAACCTCTTTAGCTGGAATAAAACATCCCTATTTAAATAATTTTAATGTAACAAATCAAGAAGGGAGGGAAAACTGAAAGGAAAATATCTTTGCCATAGTCAGAGACAAAATCGTGCTATCTGCTCCTCCTGTGCAACAGATTTCCTGAGGTGACTCAGCACATTTTCTCTCTCTCTCTCTCTCTCTCTCTCTCTCTCTCTCTCTCTTTATATTTAAATTAGTAACCTGATAAGATAATGAGCAATCTGACCCACTCAATTCACAAGTGTAAAAGCAAATTGATCCTCCAGAGTCCAGCCCTAAATCCATGGACTTTAGATCCAAACAACTTGCTAAACAGGAGGAGGACATTAAGCAACTTAATGTGTACTGGAGTAAGTTTTCCTGAACTCCATAGAACTTGCTTCTGATTTTTTTAAAAACAATAAATCATGTGTTTTATATAATTGTTCAATATTTTTATACTACAATAGAAATAAGGGATCATTATTTATTGGAAATGCAATTTTTACAGCTCAGGAATACCAATTCTAAATTGTTCTTGACTGGAAAATCTTTCCAAAGTGGAAAATGAGTAAACTATATTACAAAGATATTAAACATCTGGTCCGAATAGATTATCAGGTGGACAGTAAATCAGTTTATCTTTATCAATTCCTTTCTCTTTAAATTCTGACAGCATTGGTACCATCGTTCTCTTTCCTACATAAAAAAGGGCTTCCAGAGTTGTTCTATGCTTTTACTGATTATTCCATTAGTTTCACGTTATGTTTCCATTCTATAACACCAATGTCTAGAATTGTTTGAAAGACAGGTAGTCACAATTCATTTAATACAAATTTACATTTAAAAGAAGTCCTTCAAAACTGAATCATTGTAAGATTCAGAGTCATGTTTCAAATACAGATGACAAATGCATTGATTGCATGAAGTACTGAACAGGACTTTCCTCCCTCACTCTCATTATAATCTTCCTTCCTTCCTTCCTTCCTTCCTTCCTTCCTTCCTTCCTTCCTTCCTTCCT
>JANHFL010006742.1:33486-49750 GCA_032468155.1 Oxyrhabdium leporinum | reverse complement strand
CATAAAGACCGTGATCACAGGTGTGGGGATCCAGTACTTTAGCATTAGACATAGAGTTTTGTTTGCTATAAAGTATTGTTATGGGATTACAAATACATTCAATATAATTTATTCTACCATTAAAGAGGAAAATATTGCGGAGCTATACCAAAAGATTTCTGACAGTGTAACCCATAAACAGGTCTACTGTAATGTAGCATCAATGAATTTAATAAGACTTACCCGCCCCCAAATAAATGGGTAAACTATTATAACTCGAATCATATAAATCCTTAAAACACTGGTCTTACTAGGGCTCAAATTCTCCTGAATTTCTTTCAAAACTCGAGTACTTGCCTTCAGATTATGACTTATCAAACATGCTTAAAGAACTCTAGCCTGAAACTCCTATTCACATAATTTAATTGATATTTATCTGGAAGGAAATTGAATCTCCATTCTCTTTGAAACTGCTGACAAATCCTGAATTCATCAGGCCTTGTGTTGTCCTCACATGATACTTCACAAAAAAGCCGTTTGCTAAAAGAACCCAGGATGCCTTTTTAATATTCTATCAGTTCTTTTGATTGCTAATCCCTCAAAGAGAACCCAGTTTCCGTTATGATTAAATTCAAAACAAAGCCCCTTCCTTTTGTTAACTTTCTATCAAAAGAAGAGTTTTGTTCTTGTGTATTTAACCGAAGAATATATTTCACTTTCCAATATCTTAAAAGCAATTGGTAAATATGCATTGAAATTGTGGATTTTGAAACAGATGAAAAAATCAATCGTCTAAGTATTAAACATGCTCAAATTCTACTTTTCTTAGAGGAAATTTACTCAAACGGCTGAAAACAAATTGTACATTTTCCAAGTGAGTCCCCCCCCAATGGACAACAGGCAGAATTTCATACCACCCCACAAAGCTGCTGTTATAGCAATAAACACAACCAGTGCTGGCAGGGAGGGGAATTTACCCTGGCACTATATCCTATCCATGTGTCAGCTGCCTCATTCTGGGAGGCCATTCTGTCTTAAAAATCAATTTTTTTTCCTGCCTGCTTTCAAGCAGTTCTTTGGGGCAATTTTGGCTTCCTTTCCTGAGTACAATATGTTTCATTATGTGGCAGCCCTATCAGTTTGATTTATGACACTAGGGATAAAATATGTTTCTAAAAGTAATCAGGTAAAAAAAAATATTGGGGGGGGGGGAGAATCAAGCAGGATGATTTTTTAGTCTTCTCTGGAACTAGCAAAGCATGAAGAAGAATATAGAAGGGTACAGATTCCTCAAAACACTGGTAATCCCAATAGGGTTAAAGCAATGTGGTAGCAAATGCTCAAGAGGGAGAGGGAGGAGTAGGAGGAGGAGTAAGGGGGGAGGAGCAGGAGGAAGAGGAGGAGGAGGAGATGGAGATTATTCTATAGACCAAAAGTTCACTGACAAAAAGGAAGAAGTACTGAAATGAATGGGGCTTAAATTAGTGAAATCTGATTATTTCAATGAATCTGAAATCTGGCAGAATTTGGATTTAATCCACTATCTCTTTTTAGCCATGTTATTTCCATCGAGAAGTTATCTGCAGATGAAGTATCTGATGCAATAGGACAGAAAACCAGAATAGATTTCTTTCATGGTATATTATATAACTCCTCATATAGATCGTCCTTCCATCACCTTCTGATAAGGCAATCTTGTTACTCATGACAATCTGCTAAGATATTTTCAGATAAGCAGGTGGCCCACAGGAGTTAAGGGAAGCTGTAAAATGTGTTAAGGAAAATGTGAAAAGTATATTTAAAACAGAACAGCGTGACAGTTCAACAAACAATTATATTTTAAATGTTGTGAAAAGGAAAATGAATACTAACTAACAGAATAGCAACATTGGTTTTGATTAATCCAGCTGCATGTGTTGAGGACATAAATATTTTGCTGTACAGAGAGATTATGATGGTCTTCAATTTAGTAAGTATAAAATAATCATTTTCTTAAACTTCTGCCATCTCCATACAGATAAAAACAATAGATTAAAGAAAGATAGAAATAGACAGAACACTGTTCTTATACATCACAAGAAGACAGCAAACATAAAAAAAACCCTTAGGGAGATATCTAAACATCCCTATCTCTGCCACTTTTCTTTCCTAAGGTATAGTCTGAACATACTCCTCTATGCATTTCCTTGAATACAGATAGCAAGATAAAGATTCTAATTGTGTGAGCTTCCAACCTGTGATCAAGGAAGCATATGTAGAAATCCCAATAAAGGAGAATATTTGCAGCTCAGGGTTGAAATGAGGGATTCTTGGTGCTCTATGAGCTTGGCTCTTTTCTTGCAGACGTTTCATTGCCCAAACTAGGTAACATAATTAGACTAGTAAGGGATGGGGTTTGCTCTCATATACATGAGCATAGATTAACTCCAAGGTTAAATTCAGACCAATCAAGAAGTAAACAAGAAACTGGCAAGCAAGCCAACAGTTAACAGCCCAACGAAAGAATCACCAAGACCACTTTCACCAACAGTGACAAGGCAAGCCACTAGAATATAAACTGAGAGCAAACCCTACTCCTTACTAGCACTGATGATGTTACTTAGGTTGGGTAATAAAACATATGTAAGAAAACAACCAAGCTTAGAGAGCACCAAGGACTTCTCATAGAAGCACCTTTTAGATTCAAACTTCCAATGTTACATGTAGACGTCCAAGACAGGTTATGAACATGGATAATGCTGCAAAAGACTAGATAGATAAGATATAAATGATATTAAGCATGCTAATTCAAATGCAAGTTCCTTGTTAAGACTGCAAACCTTAAAATAATTAAGAATGGGATACATGCTGGCACTCTTTGAGAATAAAACTATAAGGTACAAAAATCATATCATCGGCCCTGTGGATGTTCATTATTTGCAGTATTTATAATTGGCCCTATTCCAAAGAATTCTGGCTAGTACACAACAGAAAAATAACGTTTGAAGTGTTTTATTGGCACTGACATCCCTCAACAAAGTTGTACCACTTTAAAAAGGTCCTGCTTCTTACAATCCGAAGCCCAAGATAAACATGTAAGTATTTTGTACCTGAAGGTGAATCTTTTTCATTTTCTTAGATTTATATTTCTGAGAGGTGATCTAGTGCTCTCTGCATGTGTTCAGGCTACAGCTTCCACTTTTCCTAACCAGCAATCTCTACAATGTTTATTGGAGATTTGGGAAATTGTCAACTTGATGCTGCTGGAGGATACCACATGTAAATTAGAAAGAGAGAGGAACCTCACAGAGAAAACATTATTCTCTTTGTTGCTTCTTCTCTGTACTAGGTGATCTAAAGCACACATAAGAATAAACACTCACCATTTATTAAAGGAGTGCCTTAATATAAATTGTGGTTCTTTGTAATAAATGCTTTTCTTTTTAGTACTTTAGTTAAGCACTAGTTTAGTTAAGATGTATTCTTAAACTTTCACTCCCTTCAGCTCTACTCAGCATGGCCAAAGATTGTTCTGTACGGGTACCAGTTACTCTTATTTCTTAGACCATACATTAATAACAGTTTGATTCAAGAACTGAAGAAAGGCCATTTTTAAAGAGAGGTTGAAGTAAAATTCACAACAAAATGATTCATATTTGAAGAGTGTTGCCTTTGTTCCTATAATGAGGCACAAGGCAAATCACATGACCTACATGTGAGAACATGCATCAGAGTCTTAGAACAGAGATTCTAAGTCGGCCTTTAATGAAGGTTTGATTAAGAGCCTTTAGTTTTAAAATTCGGTGTTACACACTGCGTGGTATTTTCTTTTGATTCCATAAGATTGGAGAGAGGAGATTGAGTCTCAGAAACAATTTTCACTTTTTTTTTCGAAACTAGGAACTTTTTCAAGCTCATTTGACATATCATCAAATCCTTTGTTTGCATTAAGACAATCTTCAGGCATTTTCCTTTGTCTAGATCATCACAGGATAATATCTTCAAAATTTTACAGAAGTACATTTCCTAATTTTATAACGCAGTTGAAGTTTTAAAACTTTGAACGCTTTATTTTTAAAGGACTTTTTAATTTTCTGAATTAAAAATTAAAAAGTCAGAGGGGGAAGCAAATGATTAAAACATAAATTCGAAGTTCTGCACATAAAAACGTGTAATGTATATGATATTAAGGAGAAATAAAAACATTTCAAACATGCTTATTAAATATTATTTCCAGAATATCTGAACAAAGATGATTAGGAAAACAATACTAACATAATTAATAAATTGTAACTAAATTTGAATAAAAATACCTTTTAATTGTAATAGTTTTTCAAAGTTTTTGATTTATTTTTTTTTGTGGAGCAATTTTCCACTTTTGCTGGAGCAATTTTCCACTTTTAAAAAGCAATTTTTTGCTGACTTAATATTATGCCACAAAGAGTTCCAATTAGTTGATAAATGTAATCAGATCCCAAATCATTCTCTCAGGGTTGGTGGTACGAATACTATTGGCCACATCTCTAGATAAGCTGAAAATAACTGTTCAGCCAAACCTTTTAAAAACGATTGAGTAAAAACCTGGGGAGGGAGGACTTTTTATATCAATGTACAATATCAGCTCCAAAAGCTATAATAAATCACAGATTTTCAAGTGAAGCATGTTTTTATTAGAAAACACTAAACTAAGAATTCATTAGCTCTGCCTTTTCTTGGTTACCTCTTAGCATTTTGCCATCTTCACTAAACAAAAAAGCACACTCAGTCGTTAAGTGTTTTTTTATCAGGGCAACCTGGTCTACTCAATTATGGGACAGAGCATACTGCATCCACTCAGTCTTTACTTTTGCTTTGCTATTTAATGTATCTAAATAAGCCATTTTGTTATTCTTAACAACATTTTCCAACTTCAGATCAGCCTCTGCTTTCCTGACATCAGAATTACAGTTCCAGATCATCTGCTTTTACTCTTGCAGCTATCTTTCCCTTTCCTCCATGTGTCATCTTTTACAGATTTAGAGAGAGGGAAGGGCACATTCATTCTCAGTCAAAAGACATTATATAGCTATGTTCTGCTAAGAAAAGAAAGCAAAGGACTCAATGAAAGGAACATGGAAAAATTGCATAGAAGTTGCAGCCTTGATTAAAATACTGTAAAAGAGACAAAATGATTCTTAAGTTTTAGGATATAAAACTGACAATTAACATTTATCGGCCTCAAAAGAGCGCCGAGAATACCAACACTGTACTGCAAGGAAGATCAGCTAGAACTCAATTATCAGAAAATCAAAATCATGGCACTTGCCAAAAGGCCCCAAAAGTATTACTGGATGATAGATGATAACAAGATTGAGCAGGAATCATGTTTCAAATGTCTGGGAGGAGTCTTATATTCTGTCAACAGTGGAAAACCCCATGGGGATTAGATCACCAAAAATACACAAAAAAGCTTATCTGCCATCCTTAAATTCCTCAAGACAAGATGTGGCTACTACATTCCTGCAGCACTCAAACTATTTGAAGCCAAGCCAGTTTATGGTGCCCAACTGGGACCTTTCTCCAATTTTGCACCATTAGAACTTGTTCAGTCTAAACTTCTAAGATTGGCACTGCTCAACTACTGGCTCAAAGTACCCTTCTTTCCCCTTGGCCTTGAGCCACCAACTGTGAGGAATGATTTTCAGTCCATGTGGGAAAAAACTGTGACAACTAAAATCTCAAACTTGGGTTTTTCTCCAGGTCTTCTACTCAGCATGGGATATGATCAGGCCAAAGCACTCATTAAGCAGTACATAGCAGACACAGAGGAATATTGAACTAGCTAGATCTCCAACCTTTATTGCCAGTGAATCCACCCTTCTGCCTACCCTATGACATACTTAACTAAACTCAAAGTATACTTAATTGAGGGCCTTTACTCTGGCACTATGTCACGTCCTTGTTCTTGGATGAGAAGTGAAACATCTTCAAAGAAAAACCAGAAATTCCAGCTGCCTCTTGAAAAAGCACCTTTGGGATATCCATCTTGTTGTTAAAGATTTTGATCTTTTAATACCCACAGAGAGTTAAGGGAAAGGAATGGAATACTAGGTTCCAGGCAAAAACATTCCTCTTGCACATGTTTCCACTATTTAATAAGGGGATCTGAGAGGTCAATTAAGCTTAGAAAAAAAAATAAGGGGTCATTTGAGTCCAGAGACATACACAAACATGTT
This sequence comes from Oxyrhabdium leporinum, assembly GCA_032468155.1. Lineage (NCBI taxonomy): Eukaryota > Metazoa > Chordata > Lepidosauria > Squamata > Cyclocoridae > Oxyrhabdium > Oxyrhabdium leporinum. The sequence continues at coordinate 43,577 of JANHFL010006742.1, read as the reverse complement.
GACACTTCTTGGGATCTGTCCAGGGTACTGAATAAATCACTCTTTATTCTAGTTATCCAGTTCATTATTTTCAATGTTTAACTATACATATGAGCTATTAAAATGCTTTTGAAGAAGTGCTTCCTGTGAGACATGTATGATATATTCCCCATAAGCCAGCTATGTCTTTTACCAGGCTTGCACAGCTGCTTCCTACGTTTCTTGCTTCCTAAGTTTCTCGTCACTGTCTCCACATGTGCATATCCAGGCATTTCTGTTGCACAATACTAAAGGATGTGCAATCCTTCCCATTTATTTTCCGCTGTTACCAGCTTCTTCAAAATAAATTTCCTCAACTATACATATTAATATGTTCAAATTCTAATGACATGAAATTAAATGTAGTCTATTTTGGTGTCATAAAGTCAGATATAAATGTACATAGGAGTCAGCGAACCCATATTCTTCTGCGAGGTCAGGAGGCCCAGGGAATATTTCTTTTGGGCATTGATCAAGAAACAGGAGTCACAGAGCTTTGTTTTTACACATGGTAAGTGCAGTGGGATAATTGTATGCACAAAGATAGAAAGATTTGACATTATCCACAGTAGAGGAATAACTGGTGAGGATGACAGAACTTGTTGAAATAGCTAAATTGACTTCTTTGATCAGAGAAAAGGCAAAATCTACATTCAGAACTATCTGGAAACGCCTTTATAGACCTTTTGGGTGGAACCCCCCCCCCCAGTAAAAGAACTTAAGGTTTATGGTTTTGATTAAATAGAATAGATTATAGAAAGAAGAGAGCTATATTGTAGTCCCTGAGTAACAGGTAAAAATATGATTGTATTTATAACTATTGTAAAGAAGACTGCAAGCTACTGTACCTATTTTTCTTTTTTCACTTTCTTGTGTTTTTATTTTACTCTTCAATCTTTTTTCCTTACTTTTTTCTCTTTATATTAGTTTGTATTTCCTTTTTTAAAATAAATAACTTTAATAAAATTATATATATAAATATCCCTTTCCAGAGCTATCATCAACTTAGAGTGTTCTTTCTTACAAAATGTAGCAATAATTAAGATGGCAATGAGTACATAAAATTGATACATATTTCCCCCCAAAATACAATTAGAAATGTGTAACATGCAGACTGAAAATGTCTGTGAAAAGAAATCAAAAACCCAACTACATAACTGTACATTTTCCCAATGTAACTGGAAAACATATTCTACCAGTTTCATTGGAAACACCTTCTACATCATTGTTGAAGCTCCAAAATTTGGGAAAGCTATAGTTCTGCAAATGAGATGTAAAACCAATCGGTTCATCCCTATGTCCTCTTTTTCTACAGTAGACTTTTCTGAAAATGATGGATGACCTAATCATTACCTTGTCAATCATTACTTTTTCGTTTATGTTTTTAAACATACAGCCAACATTTGGGCCCAAGTATGTAATACTGAGAATACATTCTAACAGATTCATAGGCCAGAAAAGGAATAGTGATGAAAAGGGAAAAGGTCTGTAGGCCAGTAGGCCACTCTAATGCAAGTGTCAATGTATTAACATGTTATATTTAAGAGACAGCAAGAGACATGCCAGGTTACTCTATTCCCAATATGTGGATGCTACAGGTTTAGAAACTTCCACTAGTAAATGAAAGCTTCCTTACACATTGTATTCCTGACATAAAAAATATCCTTCCTCTCTAGAAATGCTCATTTGTAAGCATGAAGTCTATGCAGAAAGGCTACTCAGCATGCACCACATTAAGGATATAAGTATTTGGTACAGAACTACTTGTACGCTGCATTTTGTCTTAATGACTAGAGAGGAAAATTGGCAAAACTAATGGGAATTTCCAAAGTAGATACATGAACTCCCGGAACAGCTTCTTTCTGCAGCTTTGGGAGCCCTCACCTTCAAGCAGATTACCAAAATCTAGATAAAAGGGAGAACAACAGTGGCATAAGGAAACCAAATGGGGAACAGATCAAGCCCAAACTCCCTCTCTTTGACATTATATTGTCAGATGTAATTAAACCACTGCTCCCAGAAGTATCAGACAGCACGGCCATCAACAATATTTGGAGATTCCGAAGGTTTCTTATTCCTGAAGCACTACTTGTTTATACATCAAGAAATTTAAGAGTAAGTTAAAATTATCAGTTCTGCATTTAGATTCACTAAAACAAGAGCTTACAAAGCTATGCAGAGTATCAGCTTTAATGTTACCACCAGTTTTAATCGGACACAGATTTTAACAAAGAGAAAAAAGCAGAAAAGAGACTCAACTTTGACAAAATCATTAGCAATTCTGTTTTTAATGTGTTGACATTCTGAATAAATAAAAAGCAAGGCAGAGTTGACTCCAGTAGCTTTTGAGACAAATTTTAATGATGGAACAAATTTCAAAATATACAAACAGAGTTTATGCAGCACAGAATCAAAAGTACAATATTGTCAAATATAGGCATGATTAGCAAAGAAAAGCTGGTTATCCACTGGCACAACCGCCTTCAGGCTAAGAGAATGCAAAAGTTCAATGCCTCCTCTCAGCAGAAGTCCCATAAGGAATTGAGCTTTGTTCTGATTTTGGAATCTGTAAAAAACAAACATGAGGAAGGAAAATTTTTAAATGTGAGTGTATATATATATATGTTCATAAAGTGTGTCTAAACATAGGAGAAAAGGGAGGGATAAATTCAACAATACTGACTATTTAATGAGTCTTACCTTCAGTTGTCTACTCTTTCTGCAATTTTAGGAAAGCCTCATTTATACATTCTACCATCGCTGTAGGACACTGCTTGAAGGATTCTTTCATTGGTCAGTGCACATGGTCTATGGCTACGGATGTAGATTAGGAGGATCACTGTAGGCTTTAGCGGGTGATGAAAATGGTGCACAAGCTATGTTACTGCGAAGCAAAAGCATGATACACAAACTACACAAATTCTCTCCCATTTTCCACCTTGCAAACATAGTTGCTGGAATCATTCCTCGTTCGCTAAGAGACCTGCAGCCAGTGGTGGAACAGAGTAGGAATAAAATATTAAAGTGTTATTTAGTTTGGATCCTGAGGGATATGAGCAAAGCACGAAGCTGTCAAGATGAATGAGAAAATACTGATATAAATTTTGTAAGTAAAAAAATAAATAAAACCTACAGTATTTGGAGAGCTGAAGCACATCCAAAACAGAATAACTTACAATCATAGAAAATGTTTTCCCCCCAAAAAAACTAAGAGTTGGCTTAAGTATTCATTGAGGTTTAAAAGATTGCCAAACCGATTAAGTGAAAAATCAAAGGAAACTAAAAATAATAAAACAATTTAAATGGACAGAATAGCGTAAGAATACCAAACTGTGCAAGACTTTAATGAAGCAGCACACGATCTTGTGAGATTTGGGGATCATGCCTGATAATAGTGCCAACCTTCAGGTTAAATTTTATTGTTCTATTAAATTTATGTCCAACATTGTGACTTCATTTGTGCCCAAAACATAAAGAACGGCAAAAAAACCCACCCCAATGTACAACTCTCTGAACTAGGTATCTTTTTCTTATATTTCGTATTTCAGACACACATCTTGGGAATAATGACAGATACGGATCCTCAGAATAAGTATCTTCTCAGCATCCATCATCCAAAATTAAAGAAGTTGCTTTTACATTTCTATCGTGGCTTGCAGTTCAGTAATAATCAAAATATGACCTGCTTGTCAAATCTTCTATGTGTATTGTGAAGATATTGAAAAACAAAAGAACTTATTTGCTCAGCACGACCACCAAGATTTTAATCCCAAAAAGTGTCACATACCAAAATCAATTTTGCCTAAGGAACTGTGGAAATTATAGTCCAAAACATTTGGAATGTGCCAGGCATCAGAGGTGGAAGCCATGCCAGCTTTCCTGACAGCCGGAAGCTCAGGTTTATAACTATAACACAAAGGAAATCTATTTCAGGAATCACATCAGAGGGACAAGCAAAGCCAAGCACCTTGCTAGGTACAACCTAGCAGAAGAAGAAGAATCAAAGAACATGTGCTCTGTGCAAGCATGCCTGAGAAGAAAAGCAGCAGAAAGTGACCGCAGATTATCAGTCTTTAAAGAGAAAAGCCAAATGTCAAAGACGGAATACAAACTCCTTCATTCTCTATCTGCCCCCTCAAAAGACAGTGCATTGAAGAAGTCTGAATTAGAGCGCTAGCAAATTATTTGGCACTGAAGGCAAACGTTAAAGCAGGAATCCTAGCCGCAAACATACCAAAGAGTAAATCCCACTGAATTCAGTGTTTTCTCCTAGTAAATACTCACAGGAAGCCTTCAATTTGCAGCTAATGTATTACTTTCACTTCGGATTGATGTATTTTATTTATCCGATGTCATAATTATGCTGCTAGCATAAGGGGAAGTTAATGTTGTTTTGGACTGATGTTTGCACATCTTATTATTTTTTTTTAAAACAATGGACAGTTATCTTGTCTAAATATAAGGAAAATAGATATGCTATATAGGATCGCCCAGCATGGAAATTATTACCCCTAAAGAATGAAGAAATGTATCTCATGTTTTATTGTTAGGTTTCTGCATACATTTCAAATTAAGCCCAGAGGATCAGAGAACAAAAGTATTCAAAAGAATATTCTGATATTCTTTATATCACAATATTGAAAAGTCATGTGATTGACATACATCAGTACAAAGTACTGAGGAGATTGACAGACCTCTTCTGCTATAAGCATTGAATCGGCCCAAGGTTGGAACCACACCTCTATATATACCACAGGTGGCGAGAAGCTGATCCAGTTCAGAGTCCGGTGGTGCTGTTATGCCCTCATCCTTCAGCCCTCCCAAGTGGTCTTGCCATTTCCCTTACACAGTGGCTAATTAAGGGTTGATTCTGTTTATTTTTCCCCATCCAAAAATTTAAAAATGCCGAAGAAAGAACAACCGCTGGTGGGGTGTTGGCTGATGTCGTTTTTTCACCTTCCTATGGCCAATTCAGTGGCAAGATGGAGGTGAGGAATGAGGAGAACTTGAGCAATGATATTAAAAGGTATAGAGTTTATGAGGGAGAAAAGCTCCAATAACAACAGATTTCTTTTCTCATAAGTGTTCAACTTTGATCTGCAAATCCCAGCATTTCATATTTTTTTCTAATTGTTTTTTCCTCAATGCAAGCATTACCCAAAATAACAACATCAATGAATCAGATTTTCTTCATTTCGGTAACTGTTGTATCAGATGTGTCATGAATAAGATGCCTGTCTGTTTGGGTCTTAAAACTCATAAGATCTTAACCTGCTCATTTTCCAAAATCTTCTCAACTAGATGGTCCCAGTAATTTTTGCTACATTTAAATCCAAACCTCTGGCAAAAATTTTAATGAATAATTCTCTCAACTCGGCAACACAGTTTATAGACGGATTATGAAATTTTGCTGCAGCCATTGATCAAATGATTAATTATTTTTCATTACAAGGGCAACATCTACTGTTCTTGGCTACATGTTGAATTTTTGCCTTCATGCAATTACTTGGCAAAGCTTGTTCTTGAGCTGCTAAAATAAAGCCTTCAGTTTCTTTCTTTTTCTAACACTCCTGATTTAAAAACTCCACGTGACCTTATCGGTATTAATTTTAGTTTAGATTTATAAAGACTCTCACTATGGTTGGGTGATGCACAATTGAGGAAAATAATAATTGTATCGGGAGACAACATTCATTAGGAATATACAATCTCAAAATTAAGAGAGGTCATAAGCCTTTGAAATGCAAACGGTACTTTTATATAAGACAGGACTCAGCTCACTCAGATGCTTAGCAGATCTATCCAGCTATTTCATCTTAACTGTCACAACACAGCTAGAATAATAGGCAATGCTCAGCAGGCCTCCTTTTGTTTGTAATGACCCACCACAAAGGATTATTCCTTCCTTCCCCAAAAGAAGTAAATTATAGGAACCGGCAGCCTGCATGTGCATCTTTCTACACTAAAAGCCTGTGTCGTACATAATTCCCATCATTCAAACAAATGATTTTCTTATTCAAAAGAGATCTTGAATAAGCTACCAGAACTTAATCTTGATGTTATTAGCACAAATTCTGCTAGCAGTCCTTAGCTACTTAATAACAGGTATCAGTGCATTTTCAACCATATTCTGAAAAACAGCCAGCTTTCAATGGCAAGATACTCAATATCCCGTGAATGCTTAATTTGTAAATTTTTGCCTTGTATGAAAATATATAATCTATTTTTTTAACTGAATTTGGAATATTTGTATGTATCCTATTTTTAGACAGAAGACTTGGTGGCTGAACTATTGAGCTTCTCTGCCTTCTTTCTTCCAGATATCAAATATATAACATATAATAAAATTGTAATAAAACATGAGCACAATAAAATATAACTTATTCACAATTTAATCAGGGGTCAAAGATTGGGGGCCTTTCAACTCAGAAAAAAAGTTCTACTTGTTATGCCAAAGGATTGGAAAATCTGACTCAGCATGTTCATTTATTATTTATCGAATTTTATAACAGTCCAACACTTTGACGATTCTGGGTGGCTTACAAAACATGTGTGAATAATACAGTTCCTTTCCCCCAAAGTATTGGTTCTATTGCCTTTTTTAAAACATTCTACATAGTGTAGGAATTTTAATATTTAAATATAAGTACTTATGAATGAAGGCAAATATATGTATCTCAGGAAAATGCTGCAGGATCCAAAACCAGGATCAGAGGTTTTGTCTTTCAGACTCATACTGGGCTAGAGAGAAGTTCCCTGAAGATGGCCTTCAGCATGAGTCTGAAAGCTCGGAAGACAAAACCTCTGGTCTCAGTGATCGTCCCAGATTGGCTCCTGCATAAGTATTTATTCCTAATATAATCCCTAAAGAATTATCCTGTACTTATTTGGAAGCAAATATCACTGTTGTCAACTTTGATGATGTCATCTTTGTGTCAGAGTTCCAGCAAAGTCCCCCCTTTCCATTCAGCACTCTATTGATGCAATCTACTTTGCATGACTAAAATATCATATGGAAAACACACTCACTTGGTGAAATCTAATACTTGCTATCCCCGTATCAGACATCATTCTTACAGCTTTAAGGAGCATATAATTTCAGTATGGAAGATAAATTATGGTATATGGAAGCCACTATGATTGATATAAAGGCCTTCAGATCTAGTTTGGAAGGGGGACTTCGGAAAGAACTTTGTAACATCTCGTCCCTGATGACACAACCATCGCATTAATTTCAAACAGGAAGTCAAATTTCAATTCTGATTCCAGAACCAGGTGGTGGTGATGATGATGATGATGATGATGATGATTATCATCCTCATTTTGGTTCTTTAAGACAAGTTAAAAATTTATGCAGCCTATAGGATCTTTTAGACAACGCACACTTGTCAGCAGGGTAACTGGATACATACATTATTGATACCTACAACTGATGGGTATTATTAATACCTAGAATTGACGGGTATTAATAATACCTATCAGTCTTAAAAAGGCCAGAAGGTGTTGAATCCATGAATGCAACCCTGCTAATATTCTGCTATTGGCCTGAGAAGACCTCCTCAATTTGAAAGACAAGAGAAATATAATTTATTTATCTATGAGATTTCATCTTGAACAAGTTTATCTATTTCTAATTGGTATCACTCCTACTTGTAACTATTCCAAATGTTTATCTAGACTATTCAGTCCTGCTCTCCAGAGATCCTGTTCTCAGCACACTGGAGATTTTTTCCTGAATTTTAATGATATCTGATTTCACTCTTTTTATTGATTTATTAGCTGCAACCAATGTTCCTTAAGTGTCACATGCAAAGATGAAAGACATTCTTCTTAAAAAGAAAAAAGAAAATATATAACAGTTCAATTGATTGATCTACCCATGAAGAAAGACCAGAAGTTTCTCATATTCTCTAACGCAATAAGTAAATATTGATTTGGTCAATTTAATGACCAAATTTCCAATGTGCACACTAGAAGCCCGCATGGAAGAATTTTCAATTGTTCTTTAAGTATTACGTAATAATTCTCTTGTTCAGAAAGTCACCACTTGAAATACCAGGAGGAATTAAGCAGAGAAAATGAATCTCTTCAGGCTTTCTGCTACAGCTCATCTCTACAGGGAAAGAAAGAATAAATGTTGAATGTAGACCTGCCCTGGATGGACTTGAGGCCTCAAATATTTCCTCATGAAAATATAAGAAATCTCAGAAACAGTAAAAGTAAGTATTCATGTCTACAAGAACCAAAAGTTAGGAACTACACCTAGTATTACTTTTTGAGAAAAGTCCGGTTAATTATGCAGACATACAAGTAAATCATATTTAATTAAGATTGAAAGTTTAACTAGGTTTTATGGGAAAGTCTATGGTTTGAAACTTCTAGCAGGTGACTTGGGTTATAGTCCACCTCAACCTTGCAAGCTCAAGAGGTGATTTTGGCCCATTCATTGTCAGGCAACCTACCCTACAGAATTGTAGTTGTGGGGATGAAGTGCAAAGAAGGAATGCATGCATGCTGTCCTGAGCTCCTGGATGAAAACCAAAATAGCATATAAACAAATCTGAGTCAGATTTCCTGATTATTGTATTTGATAACAAATTGCTATGGGATTTTCCACTATAAAGCAGTCTAAAGACCAAGGTGACAAAGTCACATATTTTTCACAGCTAGCCATCTTTGCAACACATCATTTTGACCTGCTGTCAGCCTTACCAGGTAAACCAGACAGGAAACATGACCAAATGAGCTAATTGTAAAGCTACATAACCAAATTTGCAAGTCTGAAAGTAGTAATAGCACATAGACTTATATACCGCTTCACAGTGCTTTATAGCCCTCTCTGAGCAGTTTACAGAGTCAATATATTGCACCCAACAATCTGGGTCCTCAAGTTAATGACCTCAGAAGGATAGAAGGCTGAGTCAACTTTGATCCTGTTAGGATCGCACTCCTGGAGTGAGCAGTGAGTTAGCCTGCAGTACTGCATTCTAATCACTGCACCACCACGACTCTTTCACATCTCTTACAAATCTTTCACCATCTCCTTTACAACCTAAGGAGGGTCCTTTCTGAGCTTATTGCTCCATCCACAATCGAGCAATCAAAAGATCCCTGTTTTCAAGGGAGAAGCAAAGAAGGGATCAGGGACTCTTAAGGGCCAATGCTGCTTATCTACAGGAGACTCACTTAATGAAATAGGATGAATCTCTATTAATAAAGGAGTAAGTAGGATAGGTTTACTTCACAGATACTTCGATGAAAGCTATTGGGGTGGCCATTTTGGTTCAAAAATAATTCCCAATTGATTTATATTGGTTATTACTGATTTAAATGAGCATTATTTCATTTTATGTGCTAAAATGGCAGGAACTGCAGTAGCTATGGTTAATGTTTATGGACCTCATTAAACAACTCTAGCAAGCTCCCACAGGAACACAGGAGCTATGGCTAAGCAATTTGTTGTGCGGCTGCCGATTGTGGCAAATTCTGCCCCAGTCGTTGCATTAGTTGTATCATGGCATTCTGCAAATTGGTCATCAGTGCATCCACCAGATGCTCAGCAGGTAGCAGAGTTCCTTGAGGATCAGAGGCCATTTCTGAAATTCCTCTCCTTGGAAGACAGTATGAGACTTGCTAGATTGATATCAGCCTTATCAGGTAGACCAGACAGGAAACACAACCAGATAAGATAATTCTACTTTACTGTAAAATTACGTAAACAGCATGTTGCAAGTTTGAAAGTACAATTCTCCTTTCCATCTCCTTTTCAGCCTAAGAAACTAGGGAGGGTCCCTTCATATAGTCTTGCCCAGCCACTATTCAGCTGCAGACTATGCTCTCTCTCTTATCTGACCATTCCCTAGTCAGCATCTCTTCACCCCAACTCCTAAGGTCTTTCCCAATACCATTACATTAACAGACAGAAAACTGAACTCTGAGATAATCAATGCCCAGACTCATAGTGAGTTACACCTGTCTACATTTATTTATTTATTATTATTTATTTCTTTAAACTTTTATACCGCCCCATTCCGAGGACTCGGGGCGGTTCACATAAAAATATAAAAATATAT
>JANHFL010006741.1:42779-57726 GCA_032468155.1 Oxyrhabdium leporinum | reverse complement strand
TGAAGAAGCTTCTTGGATGAGAAGCAAAACGTCTTCAAAGAAAAACCAGAAAGTCCAGTTGCCTCTTGAAAAAGCACGTTTGGGACAACCATGACCTGGATGACTGAGAATCTTCATAGCTACCGAAAATGTACACATTTACACTGTGGAAAGGATTTAAATAGGTGGCGTCTTACCATCCATTCAAATTTAACACTAATTAGTAATTAATGGACAACCACTGATTCCAAACAAGAAAGCCTTTCTTCTTTTACTATTTGAAACAAATCTCCACCGAGGAGCCTATGCTTCATAAATAAATTTCCTTTATGTAGCCCTTTTAATGCAAAGATGTATTATGGAAAAACTACTTACTTTTTCTTCTGTGCATGGACTACAAGGCCCCCAAGCAGTCCAAGCAGTCAGTGTGCAGTCAATGGGCTCTAGAGCATTAGTTTCTCGGGTCACCCTTAGAATAAAATAGTCTTAAAGTAAATTAAAATGTTTCTGGTTTAACGCTGTTTATATGCACAATGTTTGCTTCTACATCTTGAAAGGGAACAATATTGTGTTTGCCTAGTCATTTAGTTGCATGCCATCTCATTGTGGTCTCTCAGTACATAAGCTTGCATGAGAATACTTGATTTCAAGGTTTCACAGAAGCTGCATTTTGGAATATTGAAAACTCCACAACCATAGGAAAAAGGGGCTGCAGTTTCTAGGTGCAATTCTTGTTTTAAAAACAGAATTCAAACAAGAAGGGCATCACCTGATGTGATACAGAACAAAGAAGCTTTTAAAAATGATTTGATGAGTTTGTACATATTTTTAAAGAATTCTCAGAAACTTTCTCTCTACCACTGATGTAGGAAAAATAAGTGAGGACCAAGATAAGAGGTAAACACGTGCCTTTGTCTTGTGTTTACTGTCAGCACACCGTGGAAAGAGGCAGTATTTAGGTCATTATTCTTCCATGCTGTTCCTATATTGGCTATTCATCCTTGAAATAAACCTTGAGACAAGGCCGAGATTGGCATCCATCAAAGTTTTAGAATGTCAACACTTAACAGCAAAGCCCTACCAAGTATTGAACATCAGATATCATGTTCCAGTTTGTACATTTGCTAAATTTAAATCCCTTTCACTCAAGTTAGAGAGATGTAACTTCAAAGTCCTTCCTCCCTCCCTTCCTTCATTTTTTTTGTAAGAATAAAATGTGTGGACAAATACAAATTACACTTGTGAGATGCAGTTTGGGCAAGCTGGAAAAGAACAAACAGATTACGTAAAGTAATGTCAGCATTTGGTTAAATTATACTCTATGAATATTTCTAATGTAAAAAATATTTGATTTTTAGTTTGAAATTCTAGTATTCACAAACCGGTTCAGAGGTACATAAATGTTAACAATCTGTTACTAATAAAATAATGCTCATTTAACAGTTTGATTATTTTACGCCTGGAAATAATTTCTATTTTTATTTGATAAGATTGTTCAGATGCATCTGGAAAATGGCAGGAAGCAGGATGTTCTCCTACCTTCTGTCTTCCAGAAACTAAAAATAGAGTAACAGGAAATTTAGAGAAGATCACGCACAAATGATACCAAATGTTATCTCTATCCTGTACAATGAACTTACCTTGCTTTCCCTATTGAGGCAAAACTATTTGCTCTTAAAATGCAGATAACTCCCATAAGAAACAAAGAAGTAGACATGGTGCTAGGTCTACTAAAAAGTAAAGACCCAGATTTAAGTCTTTTATTCTGTTCATTTTTGTTAAATATTAAAAGGACAATAAACAAAACGTGATGACAAACGAAGGTCAAAGATCATGCTGGCTACTGAGAAGTGCCCTGGCCCAAGTTGTACTTGTACTCAATTTGGCAAGTCCATTTATACAAATAGAGGTGAAGGGCAGATGAGAAACCCAAGTTTTTGAACTCAAATTCGGTAATCTGTGAGCACTTATACCTCACTATTTCCATTGCAGAAAAAAATTGCGGTAGAAATGGGGTTGGTAACTCATATTTTTGTGCCGGAAGCAGTATTGTTCATATAGGAACTGATGGAAATAAGACCTACAATTAAGGACAGCAAACCTATCCTAGATGGTAGTGTGTAGTGTTCATGGCCCATTAAATTCTACTCTTCAGCCTATCACTGCTTCTCATCTGATATCTGAGTAGGCAGTCTCTCTCTGTCTCTCTCTCTCCTCCCCCCCCCCTCAAAAAATAGGGCTGATCTTATTGATTAAAAAGTGGAACAGCAAGTTAGCTCACATTAGTGCTACCAATTCCTAAAGAAGATAGTGGCTGAAATGAAGTCTTCAAATTTCTTCAAACCAGGAAACAGCAGCTCATTACCAAGAAGAACTTAATACATGGATTAGCTGCTTGGAAGGCAATGCGCCTAAATCCTAAAGTCTCAAAATCTTCTAAATCCTCCTTTCAAAATGGGCTGCGATTTCACTCATTGTCAGCTCTCTACTGGCATTCAAAGTCTTAACTGTTATAACGTTCAAGGGACTCTATCTTCTAATAGGGTGGGTCCTGCCACTAGCAAGATTGTTCATTGATCACCTTTTATGATTTCTGAGTGACTGTCCAGATAGTAGATTTGTCTTCTGTTACTCCAGAGAGTATCTGTAAATTTCAGTAGGTAGAAACTGCAAGGAAGCGACTGTTTAAAAGAAAGTTCCTAATGATAAAATAGTGAAGTTTCAGTCAGGAGATGGGAAGTTTCTCTTCGCAGGAACCATGGGGGAGGTAAAGGATATTCTGTGTTTCTATAGCCAAAAAGAACTTGTGGCAGGCAGGAACTGTGATCTAGGTTATTGTATAGGTAATGCATGAATGGGCCTTTTCCTTTCAGATCATAACTGGGAGAAATATTTTCCACATTTCTATAGCTGCATTGTAAAAGACCACTGTTATTTCAAGGATTTTAGTGACATGTTTTGATTTAGCCTTCATATTAAGAACAGTCTAGAACAGGGGTGTCAAACTCGATTTCATTGAGGGCCACATCAGAGTTGTGTTTGATCTCGGGGGCCAGGGTGGGCATGGCCAGCATGATGTCACTCATGTTGGGGGATGCCTGTGGTGGCCGGAGTGCTTTGCCAGTGAAAATAAGCTCCCAAGCTCCATTTTTTTCTGCTGCAATGGCCTCCTGCAACCCTCTCTGCCAGTGAAAATGGAGCTCAGGGGGGCCATTCGCAGTCCTCATGAGCTCTGTTTTCAGCTGGGATGGCCTCCTGCAACCCTCTGCCAGTGAAAATGGAGCTCGGAGGACTGTGCGCGAACTTCGTGAGCTCCATTTTTGCTGGCAGAGGCACTGCGGGCCGGTCCTTTGCTGTTTCTAGGGAGGCCCCATGGGCCAGATCTAAGCACCCTGTGGGCCGGCCCCAGCCTCCGGGCCTTGAGTTTAACATCCCTGGTCTAGAGATTTAGATCATATTCTGGGCTAACCTACTTTTTTAAAAAAAATCTTGTTTCAAGGAGCATAAAGGTGAAGTGGGAATCTTTATGCGGCTACAAAATGTTTTTTATTATGAAAATCTCAGACTTCTAATTCCCATTCCAGAGCCATGTTCTACTCAATCAAGATCAGATCTTGCCATTTCATGACCATAGCAGGGTCATGAAGTCATGGTCAGGTTTTGATAAAAAATTTGGGGTTGTTTGTAGGCAGCTTCTGCACAGAACCTAACATTGGGCAATGTGGAAACTGATCACCCTTAGAGTATTTCTACTATTAAGGAGCTCCTGGCAGCTGGTAAGAGATTTGGGTATCATTTTGCTTGGTATATATGCTTTTAATTTTGTACTTCAAAATCGTGTTTGCCTGAGCTAATAATAAAGGTTTAATAAATATTTAAATACTTTATTTACTGGTACAATTGCCAATTGCCTAGGCACCTGATAATGGCTTTGACACTTGGCAAAATGCGTGTGTGTGCGTGCATGTGCACACATATTTTATGTAAGCTTGTCTATTTTCAGGATCACTTTTTTAAACTGAGGATATTTGCAAATTTCATTTATCATTGTCCTATCCTAGACTCCAAACTGGGGCAATCCATTCCATTAACTAATTCAATATTTAATTAAATTTAATGGAAACATTGTGATACAAAGTCATGAATAGACAGCTTCTACATGGTTCAAGATTTAGTAAGAACAGTTTTTTCCCTATAAAGTGAACAGCCGTTCAATAAGCTTTTTGGATAATCTAATTTTATTTGCTACATTGCAGACTGTATAAAAGCTACAAAATAGTACTTTGTGATAAAGCTGGAGTTTTGCTTTCATATAAAGTTTGATGAAAATAGCCCTTGCTATTTGCAATTAAGTCACACTATTTACTTAAGAGATTATCCCATGGAGAGGGACTTTTTCATTCTTTAGAAACCCATGCCTGATAAAAGAAACTAAATATTTGCTAGTAGTTTCTTTTTATATTTGCCTTTGCATTTTCAGCTGTCAAGTTTAAGATTTATCAAGCCTAAATCAACTTTCTGTTTTGTTGAGAAAGAAAAAAAGTCCCCTCAGTATATAGCCTTACAGTTTGTATTAACAATTGTAGGAGAAGGTGATAACATTAACAGGTAAGTAGGATATTGCTGAATTGCAAATTCCAACAGATCCAAACAACATGGCTAATCCTGAAGAATGCTGGGATTTGTGGTAATATATGGAAGAATATGAGTGAGCACTGAGAACATGCTTTGAATGCAGAAGTTCCAGTCTGCAGTTTGGGGCATTCTCGGTTAAAGCAGAGGTAATAGTGTGTGGGAATGAACTTGGGAGACAGGGCAATGAGATGCAACCAAAGGTAGAGTCTGATAAGGGGTGGCTAAACTGACTCCAGGAATGTGGGCAGAGCAAAAGCCTCAGAAGAGACCCTTCCTAGTTACTGAGCTGCAGAAAGGATGGTGGGAGAAAAGTACTTTCAGACTTGTACGATTGGCCCTATGAAATAGACCCAACAGGAAACAAGAGCAGATGATTTAATTCTGTTTTATTGTAAGGTTATATTAACAGAATCTCAAAAGTGTGAGTGTATTAAGTATTAATACATTAGTATTACTAAAAGTAGTAATTAGCAATTACTAAATTAGTAATACTAATCTTGCATGCCTGGAAGTATTAAACTTGAAATTATTTTAATCAGGGAGAAGCAGTCCTTCAGATGACTGGCCTCTGTGAGTGAGACGAGCAGTCTCTAAATTTGATACATAAATAAATATAAAATAAAAAGAAATTTAAAGGTTAAAACCCAACATATTTAATTGGACCCGTAACCTGTACTGTGTGTTCTCTACATTATTGCCCGCACCACAGCACTCTGCATCAGCTGAAGTTTCTAAACACTTCAAGGGCAGGCCCATAAAAGAGCACATTACAATATCCAATTGAGAGGCGACTAGGGTGTGACTGTGAGTGGAAACACCCCACCCCCCTCAAGGTAGGAACGGGTGTGATTGGCACACAATACGAAGCAGTCCATGGGCCTTCCTAGCCATGTCTGCCACCTGCTTTTTGAGCAAGAGAGTCCAGAAAGAAAACCAAATTGTGCATTGGATTTGCCCGGAGCAATGCTCTGCCATCCAACCCAATCTTGGCAGGGTTCAGCTGAAGCTTGCCGTTTCCCATCCAGATCCTCATATCCTCCAGGCAGAGGGCAAAATATTCATGGCATCACTTAAATTGCCAAGGGCAGATATGTTGGTTATCATCAGCAAACCAATGGTATCTCATTTCATGGCAATGGATGAACTCACCCAGTGGCCTTGTGTGTGTGTGTGCACCTTCAGGTCAGTTTTTGGCTCTTGCAGTTTTCTTGGCAAGATTTTTTTAGAAGTGTTTTTTCACCTGCCTCCTTCCATGGCCGAGAAAGAATGACTGTCTCAAGGTCACCCAGCTGGCTTTGTGCCCAAGTTGGGACTAGAATCCACAGTCTCTTGGTTCTAACCTGATGTCTTAACCACTACACCAAACTGTCCAAAATATGACACAATTGTTAACGTTTCAGTACACCAGAGTTAGCTTACTTGAGCTTTCAGTTCTACAACCCAGTCCATTACTTTTGTTTTTAAAATCACTTAAGGAACTCAAATAGCATCCAGATTCTTGTCCCAAAGGTGCTTTTTTCAAGAGGCAGCTGGACTTTCTGGTTTTTCTTTGAAAACGTTTCACTTCTCATCCAAGAAACTTCTTCAGCTTCTTGGATGAGAAGTGAAACGTCTTCAAAGAAAAACCAGAAAGTCCAGCTGCCTCTTGAAAAAAGCACCTTCATGACTGAGAATCTCCATAGACATTGAACAATATCCAGATTCTTATAGCTGCTGTATTATTTGGGTCTCAGAGCAACCCTAGAAGATACCAATATATCATCCCATTTCATTTCTTCTCACAGCCTTTGCCTTAATAGGAAGATGGTCCATGAATTGTGTTTTGGGAATTAGGCATTTTGTTGCCATCTTTATTTGCCAATTGCAGTATATGCATGCCTTGTTCATGTGTTTTTTTTCACTGAAATTTCTGGGTCATATGAACCAATAGCAAAAATAATCCCACCATTTTTTTTCTCTGTATAAATTCAGTTTTTAGTTGCGCTCTGCTATTTTCCGCTCTTTTGTATTATTCACTCTTTCTTATTTATATTCCATGGTTGCCCAGTTGAATATCATCTACCAAGAGCCATTGCAAAAGCCTTATTAGTCTTAATTCCATACATATCTGTATGGATATTCCATACAATTTTTGTTTTCTAAAAAAAGAGTTTCTAGTTCAAGATCTACTGTAGCTATAACCACAATGTTATCTATGGATACATATACTTAGCAGTTCAGACTTTTCTATGCAACCTTGTCCACTATCAATGCATACTATGGACCATCAAAGGAGGGTGGAATATTGTTCGTGGCCGGTCAAGTTTGACTATCCATTATTAGTGCCTTGGGAATGCAGTGGTTAAGTGAAAATTCTGTCCACAGCTGGAAGTTCGATCCTGAGGAGGCTTGAGGTTGATTTAGCCTTTCATCCTCCTGAGGTCAATAAAATGAGGACTGAGATTGTTGGGGGCAACATGCAAATAATGTTGACACTGTAAGCCATGCAGAGAGTGCTGTAAGTTTAAATATTATGTCCAAATGAGATTTATTTGCTCCATAGGTGGGATGAGATATGCACCTGCAGCAGTAGCAGGAGAGGATTCAGAGCTTTCCCAGCAAGAGCCTGGATCAAGAGACTGAGCAGTCCTGACCTGGAAGGGAGGTATGTGTGAAGGGCGGCGGCGCGGGGGGGGGGGGGGGAACGAAGGTTCATATCTAGAATCTCTCAAGATAACTTTAGTTTAGCAAGATTCTGTCTATTAGGTGTACGTCAATAAAGGATTGGACTTGTTTGGATCTGTCTCATCTCAGAGCTTGGGCCCGACATCAATCTTGCCAACCTCTTCCCTCTCTCTCTCTCATCTAGCTCAGGACTATGCAGTGTCTTGAACTGGGTCTCTTGCTGGGAAAGCTCTGAGTTGACCAAACCCTCCACTTCCGCTACTGCAGGTGCACATTCCATTACAATGGGCTTCTACACAGATGCTAGCATATAAGGGGAAGAAACCTTTCTATTAAAAAGCCATATTACTACATCAAGAGCCACGGTGGTGCAGTGGTTAGAATGCAGTACTGCAGGCTGCTACTGCTGCCTGCCGGCTGCCTGAAATTTGGCAGTTCAAATCTCACCAGGCTCAGGGTTGACTCAGCCTTCCATCCTTCTGAGGTCAGTAAAAATGAGGACCCAGATTGTTGGGGGTAATATGCTGACTCTGTAAATCGCTTAGAGAGGGCTGTAAAAGCACTGTGAAGCGGTATATGCTATTGCTAAGTGCTATCTAAGACTCTACTTAGATGCTTAGCTAGTAAAAGAACAGAATCAACAGCTATAAGCACTTGAGAGGGGATACCCTCATTTTCAACTCTTTGGTTATCTTGTACTGTAAATTCATAATCTATACAAAACGTCGAGTTACATACCAACTCACTGGATCAATAGCACTATCCGCTGGCATTCAGTGGCTGTTTACATTTTAGAGAAATTAAAAATCCCAGTTTCATTCAATTGTTCTACTTAATAGGAGTTCATCTGATCACTAAACTGAAATTAGTCCATAAGGCAGGCGTTCTTCCATACACAAGTAAAGAAAATATTTAATCATCAAACATTTCCTCTGAGTGCCAATTTGAAATGAAGTTACATTTAATTGCCAGAACACCCGAGTACTTTTTACAGTGTAACACAGTCCAGAAGAAATTTCTGTATTTTCAGTCTGAGACAAATACATACATGGAGAGCTTTGTATTACAGGAATGTGCAATAGAGTATTATACAGAGATGAATGGATCACTAGAGACTTGGTATTTATTAGGAAGTAGTTCGCCATGTTGCATTCACCTAAACATTTAAACATGGACACCATTTCAAGTTTATATTGGTAACTGTTGTACTGGAGAGACATCTGGCTGTTAAAAATAGCTTTGTCCAACTTATTGTTTATTAAACTTATTGTTTAAAGAGTGAATCATCAGCCTCTAGCCATATCATAATTAATAGACATGAATATCATTTTGTTCAGACTAGTTGTTCTAAGTACAATTACTTTCCAGTTTAATAACTTATCTTAAAGCCCACTTATCCATTTTTGTATCTACCCATTTTTTTCAGCACTGATTCCAAAATCGAGAATCTTACTGAGGACCAATCCATAACAAAATATGTTCTAGAAAAACAGCATTTGATATCCTGGACAAGATACCCTCAAAGATGTTTCAATTTGCATAATTTAGAGCTAGCAATTGCATTTTTAGAACTCACCAGTTAGGATTAATAATATTTGCCCATTTCATAATTTAAATATTCTTTCACCTTGACATTTGGGTGGGCCCTAAATAGTGCTAGAAGGTTTTTTTTTTAATTGTAATAATATTGGTAGGAAAACTCTACAATAGCACTTGCTTATTTTATGTTCTTGGCAACTCAGTGCTGCTGATATCATGGTCTTCCCTTGTGCAGAAGTGAGTACAAATCTGTGTGTCTTTGTCCATAAAGAACTATTAATTTCTCTTTCATTTTTCACTTTTAGTGCTTCTAGGCATTGATGAAAACAGAAAGTGAGGGAATAAGAGACACCATAGTGTAGTTTTCTTCCATCCACACGGGCTGAAAATTACCACCAGTTCCAGTTTGGTCTCAAGCAAATTGTTTTCTTGGCTTAAGAAGTTCCAAGGTCTTAACTTGAATGAATCCAAAGTTGACGAATGAGGCAGATAATGCAGACTGAAGACAGTAAGCTCAGTGTCCAGTTGTTCCTTAGTATCTGTTTGACCCAACAATCCAGTTATAGTTTTGCCAATAACACCCGCTTGTGGTGAAGAGAAATGAGATGGACTGTTAGCATCTCAGAGCTGCATTCCATAACACTTTTTTTCTTTTCACATTTGGTGGGCTGTGGGAAACAAATTTTGTTCAAAAGGTATATATATACAAGTATTGCTTTCATTTTATTTAACTGCGGAGCACTTTAGAATGAGATTGAACAATATGCCTATGAATGTCTGTATCTCAAAATAACACTTACAACATTTATAATTAAATAAGAAGTTGAAGTCATGTGAAATTGCCAAATCTCATATATAAAATCTCATAAATTTTCAAATGAAAACACTGAAATTTAGAAATGTTGTAGTCTCACAAGATCACACAAGATTTTAGTTATTTTTCATTGTTTCAATTTAAGGAGGCTCTGGCTGCCATCAGTCAAAAGCCCATCTTGATATGTCGGGCCTTAAAATGTTGCTGTTCAGTTGAGATCAGATGGGTTTTTCAAAAACCAAGTTAAATAGGATTGCACCTACATTAATTAAATAAAATACGTCAACTTAAATTAAATACATTATTAAAATACATTAAGTACATTAAAGCTGGGATACTTTGGTGTGCTGATGCTAACACCCTAGGGACAACAGCCCTGGCTTTGGTTTATTCCACAGCTGAATATTGTGCCAGCATCTGGCTTAACAGTGCCCACAACCCAAATGGCCAATGGCCAATTCCACCAGACAATGTGTATTATCACTGGCACATCACATCCCACTCCTGTGTACTGGTTACCAGTACATAGCAATATCATACCTCCCCACATTAAAAGACAAGGCTGAGGTCAAGGATGCTGAACAAGAAGGCTTTCCCTATTCAACAGGACAATGCACAGCCCAACAAAAGATTTAAACAGTCCAGCTATAAGCAGCTCTTCATTTAACATCTACCCAATTTAACCCCGAGAATGGCTGGAGAGAGGAATGTTCCAAGATACCTTCTTGTGGCCTGACCATTAGTGATCCCTCTACCAAGCCACCTGGTTTTGACCTGCCTCCTTGGATGAAATTGAACAGAATTAGGTAGTAGGATACTGGAAGAAGTGCCTCTTCCCTATATCAGTGGGAATGGAAAGATAGCTCTTATAGCAATTGTGGTGCTGATATGCAAACAATTAACCATAATATGAAAGATTTCCCAGGATGTGCATTCTCTGGTTTCCTAGAAGATCTGCACGAAGCAATGCCAGAGCCGATCACCTGGATATCTGAACTGGACATCTCATTATAAGGCCACTGCCTTTTCCCCATAGATGTTTTGTATATAATTATGTGGATTATGTGTATAGATTTCTCTTCTTCATGTTCTAATCATATACTAAATAGTAATAACTACATTAAGTATCACTTACCAACCTAATTTATGCAAATGGATTTCCAAAAGGATCATTACAAGGAACAGAAGACAATTGTGGTTGTTGAGCTGTAATCTGGAGAAAAGGAAAAAATAAAACTTTCACCATGATTTGAAGATATTTTTGCAGACAAACTTTTTTTCCAAGCCAAAGATACATAAACACGCCTATATTTTTAGAATTCTTTGACACACAGAAGCAAAACTAAGCACTTCTTTTCTAGCAGCTAATGTTACAATTATATACTTCTCAGGGGAAAACTAAGCATAGTAATTACATGTTACAAAACTGAGATGTAAATTTTTTACAAAGATGAAAGACAAG
This sequence comes from Oxyrhabdium leporinum, assembly GCA_032468155.1. Taxonomy (NCBI): domain Eukaryota; kingdom Metazoa; phylum Chordata; class Lepidosauria; order Squamata; family Cyclocoridae; genus Oxyrhabdium; species Oxyrhabdium leporinum. Next base: position 46,633 of record JANHFL010006741.1, on the reverse strand, counting down.
CAATACAGTCCAGTTGAGGCATTTCAGCACCTTGAAAGACTGCAGGACATGAAGGAGTTCAAAATATTTGCCACAGAAGCTTGGTCTCTTCAGGCCCAAAACATGTCCAGTTTACTGTGTCTGTATAGTCTAGCCACATCTAGCCCAGTTGAATACACCTAACATATTAGCTAAGATATTGGATCAAGGGTCCAATATTAGCTAACTTATCGGATCAAGGGTCCAATATTAGCTAACTTATTGGATCAAGGGTAGCTTGAGAATTATTTATATATCTAAAATTATCATTTTAGGAAAAAAGAACCAAGAAGCCTTTCCTGAACCATGTCTCATTAAAAGTATTTATAGCTTTTTCCAGTATTATGAGCTTATTAGATATTAACAAATAAGTATGAATACTATTTTTTCCACCCATCCGCCTGCTACGAATTTTCTCCCGCAAGAGTAACTGACACAGAGAAATGTTATGTTGGATTATGTAACTAAATCTGGCTTGAAAAATGTGGTAGGCCAACTTTTAATTAACTGTAAAGTCTCTTAGGCCATTAAAAGAAGCTCCTTTCTCCATAAAGCGTTGCCACTGTGAATCAGAACTTTGTTTTTAAGTCAATAAGAACATTCAGATTAAAAAACCCCCATTCCTGCTCCTCCCAATTAGAGGCCACCGCTTTGTTATTCACTTTAACAGCTTATAGGAGCCCACTTTCTTTCTACTTGAAAGAAAACACTGGATCCTAGCTATATGTAACATTTCTTTCTTTCTTTTTTTGTCTTTTCACACAACATTCTAAACTAGGCTAACATGGATTTTGTGGTTTAACTTTTTAGGGCAATCCAGCCATTGTCTTAATATTTGTGTGAACTGGACCACTGAGTTAAGCCATATTACACTCTATTTATTTGAGCATAAATTTTCTATGTGCACTTTTTTTTTTCCTTAGGCCACACTTAAGCCATGATATCAGTCACTGCATGTAAAATGGAGTTCGGATACTTACTAAACCTTGTGAGGGAGCAGCAAAAGGATCCATCTTGAAAGGATTTTCAAACCGGTCTTCAGCAGACTTGGAAATAAGCTGGGCAGCATTTTGTCTCAGAACAGGCTTTGCAGGCCCTGTGTTGAACAAAGGAACACTCTTCTAAAATGTCCAAATTACATTATAAAAGGTTCATCAGGAAGTTTATTATATAGCAAAGAAGTACATGTTTGGCATCAGACATGAACTCCACAGGAAACGGCACCCAAATTGAGGATACCTACATTAGAACAATACATAATGTGTTTCTGCAAACTCCATGTCAAGACTAGCTAAGCAAACATTATCACATACTGTACATGCATGAATCCCAGATTTCATGCAATCAACACAAATCAGCATTGGATTCAGGGACCTAGTTGTTTTCTTTTATTGCACAGTATTAGTGTCAGCCTTTCAAGTTAGTCCAGACAGGAAAACAAAATAATGAATGCTAACACTATCTTTCTCCCCTCCCTTATCTTTCCTTAGAGAACTAGGGAGGGTCTTTTCTGACATGTTTTCTCCACTCCCATTCTTTTTATGGGCTGGGATATCACTTTTCTGACCATTGCCCTGGCTGTGGCTCTTCCTCCTGTCTCCCAAGGTTATTCTCACATCCTATTACAATTACCCTGCAGCTTTCATTTTAATTTCCCTGAACTGGCTTATTATCATAAGCTTTTGAGAAAATTCATGATTGACTTTCCTAGCCCATCTCCTCCCTAAACACCATTTATTTCTACTTTTATTTGTGGAAAATCTTCAGGGCTTTTTTTTTCAGGCAGATGAAAGCAGCTACTATTGCACCTGGGTGCAACAATTTTTGTTGACTCTGCCTAGCTTCATAAAGAGTCAAGGAGAAAAGTCCCAGACATATTAGGAACGTGACTTTCTTTAAGCAAGCCAGGAATTCTAGGAATAGCCCTGAGGAAAGAAAGGCGCCTTTGTAGATGAAGAAGAGAGATTTGTGCTGCCTCAGGAAAGCAGCCATGTTTCTTTCTTACTTTAACAAATCTCCTGGTGTCAATTCAAGGCTGAAATCTATTTGATTATTGTTGTATCACATTTGTTGTCAACCCAAGACAGCATATACAACGCCCTTCTCACCTGGTAGCCCACAACTCCCAGAATTCTGAGCAGTGACTGGGGAATTCCGAGTATTGAACTTTACACATTTCCATAGATTGGGAATATTGGTATATTGTAGACTTCTAGTGCTCGCTACTGAGGCACCGAATACGTCAGACTTACTTAAATTGAAAAGTAAAGTCCGATGCGCCACATGCCACCACATATCAGTCATTTAGCTAATATAAGTGAAATGGCTTATTCAAGGCCACTCAATAAATCTATGGTCAAGAAGATATTTGATATAGAACTAGTTGGTTATTCACTGAGACCAGAAGATTACAGCAGCCAACTAGCTTCCAGGTTATTGTGGTCAGTCACATCTTGAGGAACCTCTATTCTGTTACCTGGCTGTTGCTGCTCTGCTCTCCTGGCAGGCACAGCGGGTGGTTTCGTCAGCTGGAAGTCTTTGAACATCTCCTTGACATCTTTTATCTCTTTATCACCCAGAGGATCTAAAGCGGTAAAGGCGTCACTTTCTTTTTTCACACTGCACTCCTTCTGTGGTGCAGTTCTAGGAGGCAGCTGAGGAGGAGGGCTAGTAGATGACATGGAGGACAACATAGATGGAGGGTGAGATGCCAGAGAAGGTGGAAACATGTTGATATGGAAAGGGTTCCCACTAGGAGGAGGCTGTGCCCATGCATTGGATGGAGAAACACACACAGATTGACTCCAGGGATCAGGAGCTGGAGTCTGGCCTGAAACTGGCTGGCCCCAACCAGGTGCTTGTTGAGGAACACCAAAGCCAAGAGATGGTGCAAACTTTACTGGCTGAGCGCTCAGAGCAGTTCCAGGAAACACTGGGGGTGGCTGACCGAAGGCCGTCGACTGGGGGCCCCATGCTGGTGTTGGGGATGCTGATGTAGGCAGGCCACCTGGGAAAGAATAAAACAACTCATTTAAATAAACTCATCATTGGACAACTAAAAAACAAACAAACAACCCATTATCAATATGATTTCATAAATGTTGACTATATTCTTCCCTATATTACTATCTCTAGTAGATTTCCTTCAGCTTTTATCCCATCTGTTTGCTTTCTCAGCAGGGTTTGCTGGAATTATTAACCCACAGTAAATTGTTTTGTAAAAAACCTGGTGATTTTGTTATGTGGACTTAAAAATCCAAGTATACAATATGCTGCATCATTTTACTTTCAAATTATATGAACACTTTCAAAGCCACCCTATTAAATTTGGGACCGTAGCCTCACAAAGCAGCACTACTTTTCCCAACCTCTAGCCTGGATTTACAGTATATAATTGTTAGGGAGTCAAGGACCCGAGCTTCTCAATGTAGGTAGGAGCTAGGACAAAAAAACAAACCGCTGAATGAATTAAAAACAGTTAATAGAGCAACTCCCCAGGAGTTTAATGGCACTCCGTCACATAAACATTGCAGTTCGTTGCCATTCAAATTTCTGAGGAAAGAATTCTGTGGGCCTTCCTGGCCGATGCAGAAATGAGCAAGCTGCTTTTGTATAGTTCTTTTAGGTTTGTATCCAACAGTGTCCTTTACTACCAGAGGCCTTTCCAAAAATGATCATAAGGACTGGTTTGCGTGACATAAATGTGGAGATTCTTAGTCACCCAGGTGCTTTGACTGCAAAGAAATATAATCCTTCTAACCCCGTCTCCCATCCTCTCAGAACTAATCCTTCCATCGTCCCCACCATCCTGCCAGAACCGATGAAGCTTCTTGGAT
>JANHFL010006741.1:31478-42679 GCA_032468155.1 Oxyrhabdium leporinum | reverse complement strand
CTATGGACCTGTCCATAGAGGCAGTAGGACTTGGGTTTAACTTGAAAGCTGGTGGTACATAATCAGTCTGTTATCCTGGACCATAAACTAAGAATATGTGCATAATTCACTCAACATATTCAGCTAATATGTAGCTAGGTGTTTGTGTTTCACAATCTTTACCAACCTAGTCCAGGTATGGGAGCTGCTGTAGGAGGATTGGTTTTGAAGAGGTCTAGTGGGTTAGTTTGTACACCAGAAGGTTGTCCTGCAGTAGTCAGAGTGCTTGTTACAGGATATCCAGGAGCAAAAATATCAGGACCAAACAAGTCGCTGGCTGCATTCTAGGAAAAATAAAACAAAACAGAGGGAGCCTTCATTAGAAAGACTGGGTTTTTTTTGCACAATAAGACTTCTGTTATTCGGGGTTAAGCGTCTTCAATCGTGCCTTATGCACCCCAATCTACTCAGCAACCTTGTGACATTCTAGCAGCAAAACCAAGCGATCAACTCCCAGACAAATTATTTCAGTTCATATTAAATAGAGTGGCATGCTTAAGAAACATCAGGTATAGAGATGCATACATTAATACAAGCCCATTCTCCTTTAATAGGGTAAAATCTTTTCTAAAAATCTGAACAACAACAAAGGGAGACTTTGCAATGTTTACAGTTGTGGCCTACAGAGCTTTCATGTGCAACTTCCTGTAAATGATGGTGCAACATCAACTGCCAAGAGCATTTTATTGCAAAGAACAATTTTAACAAGCAGTCTCTCTAACGCAGAAGCACTGGTCTACGCACAAACTGAATAAACAGCCCTAAAAGAGTGACTCTGGGGAACGTAATTGCTTTTGTATACAAACTCAGAAGCATATTTTAAATATATTCCTGAAGAAATGAACACGATTAAATGCTAGCATTAATGCCAATGCACGTCCAATGCCAGAACAGTCAAACCAGTTTGCAATAAAATGATAATTAATCAGTGTAAGATAGCAAGCAAAGCATTGGGACAAGGATTTGGGAAACTGAGTGAAACTATGATCCAATCAACCACAGAAACTCATGGCCAAGTCTGCCTAAGCCCAACCTACCTCTCAGGTAGCATGTGGTCTGCTCTTATAGGAAAGATGCTTTCCACATTCAATAAAGAAATAAACCTCTTAATGAAAAAAACATTAATTTCAGAACTCATGGACGCTCTCAACCATAGTCTTAATTGGCAAACTTACACTTTTGATTAGGCCTGTCCAATCCATGGCTGCCATGAACAGCTAATAATGCAGCCCCACAAGATTGCAATCATTTAACATTATTATGTGATTTATATATATACGTTTACTATATTATATACTTTATATGTGGCCCACATTCAGTGTGAACCAGGCAAGCCGAAAGGATTGTTCAGGAGTGTCAAACTCAAGGCACGGGGACCAGATCCGGCAGGCGGGGTGCTTAGATCTGGCACGCAGCGCCTCTGCCAGCGAAAATGGAGCTTGGGAGGACTGCGTGTGGCTAAGGTCGAGCTCCATTTTCACTGGCAGAGGGTTGCAGGAAGCCGTCGCAGATGAAAACGGAGCTTGGGAGCCCGTTTTCGCTGGCAGAGCACTCCGGCTGCCAGAGGCGCCGACATGAGTGACGTTGAGCTGGCCACACCCACCCTGGCCCCCCAAGGTCAAACACAACCCTGATGCGGTCCTCAATGAAATCGAGTTTGACAACCCTGCTTTAGATCAAGCCCAGTTGAAAAATACTAAGGAAATCTTGTAGGCTTGGCATTCAGACAAATCAATCGTCAGTAGACAAAAGGAGATAAACTGCATACAGTTCAAAACAGAGAGTTAAAAAAAAAATCCAAGAAGGCAACAAACAACCTAGAACACATTTCTTCTACCAGCTGACACTCAGATAAGTGGTGATAGACACCAGACGTACAATTAAGCAGAAAACAATATTGTTATCAAAGAACCACCAAGGAGGAAACTAATCTCTCACCAAAATTGGCAGGGGAAGCTATTATAAACAGATAACAAACCTCACATTTACTCACACTGATGACATTACCTAGTTGGGTAATGCAATGTATACAAGCAAACAACCAAGCTCAAGAGAGCACCAAGAAGTCCATAGTTCAAACCAGAGTTACATATTCATACATTTTCTTCCACTGGAAATAAACCACAGCAGCACCTTTGGCCAACTTAAGCCAACTCATCAGTTGCACAATAAGGTATGTTTTGTCTGCCCAAATCCAACATCCAACAGAAGCCTAATGGTGACAGTCTTGACCAATAGGACATTTTCCTGGGAGACAAAGCATGAAACTTTGTATCTCAGAACTTCAGCAGGCTGTATGTTGCAATATTTTATTATAACACAAAATGTTTTGCTCCAGCAAGATTTTGTTTTATTGAACTGATATGAGTCTAGTACAATGGACAAGCCTTTTTTATCACTCAGTAGTTAATGCTAAAACTTACATTTTTAAGACAGGCTTTTAATTGGGGGTATACCCTGAGTGATTTGGCTCTAAGTCCAAAATCCAAAGCATAATCGTTAGAATATGGGGGGAAAAAGCTAACTTCAGTCTGTCAATCAATCAATCAATCAATCAATCACTCAACCAACCTATCTTTCCAAATAAAGAAAGAATGGGATAAGTTTGCACATGCATCTATTCCTTCCTTAAAGATCAATTATAATTAATTTCAGATAGGTCCATGCAGAGGGTATAAGCAAATATCCAGATTAAGAGAACCTCATTCCGCACCTCCTCTGAAAACAGGTTTTCATTTATTTTGATTTTGGTTTTATTGTCTCCTATCTTTGCTTTTATTGGGCAGAAAAAAAAATCAGGTATGAGGTAAATCACTTTTGGTTTTGCAGATTGCACCTTTTTTGCAGCCAGTTGTACTCCTTCTAGCTCCAATCCATATACTTGTATCTATTTGTGCTGCTTTTGCCTCACAGAGCTGCAAAAATCAGGCTAAAGCAGCCTGAATTGATAGTATTTGACAAACTATTCGTGCACACGCCTAGTTTTAATCACCTGCCCTCCCCATCCATGCCTTTTTAAAAAATGAAAAATCTACATTCCTGGAAAATCTTCCAGTCCAAGACTATAGTTGAGATGGTTCTCATTAATACTAGACTGCTGGGATCTCTTGTTCTTACAGCACACAAGGTGTGGCCCCTTCAGGAGGGCAATCCTGCAATTTATATGAGAAAACCAAGGTTGTTTATGTATCTCCTTGACCTCAATTCCAGACCCTTTGAGGTCTACTGTACATGGTTGATCACCCCATACCAGATTCCGCTACTTGAACTATACAAAGGAAACACTGTGTTTCTTCCAAAACAATATGCTTAATGCATGCAATAGCTAATTCCAAGTGTCTTACTTACCCAAGATATAAATATATGGCAGCGTTAGGAGAAAGAAAGCAAGGTTAGGAAATGATGGTTCTACAGAGGAAAATTTAAGTTCACAGTGGCTGCAGCATTTATAGAGTGAAGGTAAGGAAAGCTTTCTTGCCAGCAGAGCTTTCAGGAAGAGAGGGAAAGAATTTCCTTCACCTACTCCAAGTAGAAAACATGCATATTACCACTTTGTGCATGCCCCAACGTTCACCTGAACAGTCCTCCTTCCTCTTCCTGGCTTTGTACTTTGTGGAGGTGGGCTAATCGTGATGGAGTCTTGTGGCATTGACAGGTGGCTGCTATCAGAGTCTAGCCGTAACCCATTCTGCACAGGCATTCCTTTGGGAGAGCTTTCTGCAAAGACGCTCAAGGGGGATTTGGCCACGAAACCATTCTGTTCTCTCTCCGGCACCCCGTCGGATGTCTTCACTGCTAAATGTGCCGATTTACTTTCAAGCAGCCATTGGCTGGCTGGCATTTCCTGCTTGCTAGTCCGGTTGGAAATCTGATCAAACTCTTTCCCAAAGTAGTCTACGTCCCCGTTCACACCACTGTTCTCCATCTTCTGACTGGAAGGTTTTAAAGAAGAATCAAGGGGAGGGGGTGCCAATTGGTCAGCTTGCGTGAAAGGGTCATCACGGAAAGGGTCAGGACTGGGGGTAGGAAAGAAGCTGAGGTTTGCAGAAAAAGCATTTTCAGGCAAGAAAGGCGGCTGTAGCTTTGGCAATGGCAGGGAAGGTGTGATGTCGTTCAAGAAAAGGTCCTCCCCTTTGAGAGAAGTTGGAGGGGCCACAATCTCAGAGTTTAAATCCACTAATAGGATCTCTTTTTCCTCCTCCTGTTAGGTTTGGGAAAGAAGACAGATTAGCATGTAGGCAAGTAGTCTCATGAGCTCTTGATTAAAAAAAAATGATAAGCAAGCAGATTTGAAATGGATTTTTTTTTAAAAAAGAAAATGTGCGTCTGTGACAGAAAGACATTTTGCTGCTCTTCGTTTTCTTTTTAACTATCACCCTACTGTGAAGTTATTGAGTCAGCTGTTCAATCTCGGTTGGGATTTATAATGGATAATAATACATCAAACCAATCAGGCTGGGAACAAGCCTGTACAAGCATCTAATCTCCTGTTTTATTTATTTATTGAATGATCACGTTTATGAGGCCATCCATCTCATAAAAAGCGTCTTTGGACAGCGCACAACAATTTACTAAAATAATAAATATATAAAAACAGTCATGATATCAACCATTTCGGCAATTCTTTAACCACAATTTTTGTTTTTTTCAATCTTAAGCATAGGTTAAACATCAGAGTAGGCCTCATTTATAGTTCGCATGAGCTAAAAGCAAAACAACAATTAGACAGACTTTAAATTCTCATTCATTCTAACAAGAAATGATGACTCCTCCAAATACAGACAGTAAACTGAGCCACCAAAAAGCCAGAGTTTATAACAAGGAGCCATGAGTTTAGGTTGCTGAATGCATTTTCACATTCATTAACTGCATTGGCTTCGTGTGTTGTGAAAACATTCCTACTGGAGACCACGATTATCCATACCTGATTATGAAACAATGGTAGAAGGAGGAAGCTATAAGGGCTTGTATCAAAATAGCCCTGAATAAGCAATGTTGGATGTCATGATGACTTGCTCATAGCAGCGTTTGATCAAGAGCTTTCCAAATTCTAACTAATTATCAAACCAAGTGCATTAAGGCAGTTTCTTCAAATAAACTCTGCTAAATCCTTCCATATCTCTTCCTCCAAACTTCTTTCTTGACACTGATTTATTATAACCTTCTGAACTGCCAAGGCGTTTCTGTACTATCACTAAAGTTATCATTATTCATCAAGCCAGCCACAGCTATGCAAAGATACTTTATGGGAACTCAGTTTATGCTAGGTATTCTTCCTTAGATCCTGATCAATCCTTATATACAAAGCTATAATCAGCCTCTGGCATCGATCAATAGTACAATCTGCAATTTGCTCAAGGTCTCTCCATCAAGATCCTTTGAACAGAGGTCTATACAGGATCACTTCATCATCCAGGACAACAAGAGGACTTTCAAAAATTTTCCTTACTTTGGAAGCATTTACTACTCACTGTGGGACTGTTGAGGTCAGGAGGAGTAGACATGTCTCCAAATAGATCCATCTGGTCGACACCCTAAAGTACAAAGTTTGTAACAGTTAGGATTCCACACTTCAATCTATAAGTCACTCAAGTCCAAACAACGGCAGATACAGGAACGTTGGAAAAAAAACAAGCTGTTGTTGCACTAAGCTACGAGACAAACTAACTATATCAGTTCATTCAAAATTTGCGGCAATAATGCGACCCATTTGGTTTAACCCCCACTCAGAAGCCTATTAACCTGCTCTTCGAGTCAGAAAGTTCTACATACCAACTTTATTTTGCCACCTTGATCAGTAGTTGCTTCATCATTACCATTCTGGAAGAAAACAAAATTAAGTCAGGTTTAAGAAATATATCTCTATGATCTCCGATATATAACTTGCCCCATAAGACACATCTTTCTTACCTCAGTTTTACTGGCCTCTTCATTCTGAAATAGAAGAAAAAACTTGCATCAAGAATATTCGTGAAAAGTTGTTCAGTGTTTCTCAAACTTGGCAACTCTAAAACATGTAGGCTTCAACTTCTAGAATTCCCCTGGTGTTTTAAGCTGATTATACAGGTAGTCCTCGACTTACAAGAGTTCATTTAGTGACCGAAGTTACAACAGCACTGAAAAAAGTGACTTATGAATGTTTTTCAGACTTATGATCGTTGCAGCATTCCCATGGTCATGTGATCAAAATTCGGATGCTTGGGAATTTGACTCACATTTATGATTGTTGCAGTGTCCGTGATCATATGATCACCTTTTGCAACCTTCTGACAAGCAAAGTCAATAGGAAAGCCGGATTCACTTAACAAGTGTGTAACTAAATTAACAACTACAGTGATTCACTTAACAATTGTGGCATAAAATGGGACAAAATTCTCCTAACAAATGTCTCACAATTTTGGGCTCAACTGTGGTCATAAGTCGAGAATTACCTGTATCGTTAACACCTGTTTTATATTATCTTGTGATTGCTACTATTTAAACAGTGCTTAGGTATAAGTGTAATATCCAATACAATATTAATACTTTTATCTTCAATTCTTTTAAAATTAAAGGCTACATCTGGGTACTGTGTGTGCTCTCTAGCAGCAAGCTATAGTTGCTATTGAACACGGACAAAGACTCTGGGGCTCTCCAATCAAGCAGGCCTCTCAAATTACTCCTCCACCCAGACAGGCAGCAATACTGGCCCAGTAGTGCAACAGACATTCCTTCTTTGAAAAAGGAAAGCATTTTCCTAAGTGTGAATGGCAGGCTGCTGAATCAATGAGATGCTGCTTTGTGGCTCTGCAGGCAATGAGAGCACTGGAAGAGTCCTAGCTCCTTCCCTCCCTTGCCACTACAGTTGACAAAAGCCACTGTTGTCAATTGAAGCACCATGTCCAGGCCACCAATTAAGAGCAAAGCACCACAGCATTTATGCGCAAGCAACATGCTCAGACTTTTATCCAAGCAAAGGGCCGCTTGGAAGATTCTATACAACCCTATAATTTAGTTAGAAGTTCAAGATGTAGGAAACTTTGGGCAATCAACTGAAGCATTTTCCGGCTTTATATGCAATTACAATGTAGCCTGAAATCTGTCAAGTCTACTATAAAGCAGCATTACCTTCTTCTTATCGTCCTCTTCCTTTTTCTTCATGTTATAGATTACTTGGAAGAGATCCTTCAGATCTACAACTAGAGGTTCAGCCTAAGAAAGGAGAGCCAAGTGAGATGCATTTTCTAAAAAGCAGGCAATTCAAGGGTTTGAATTACAAGTTACTTAAATGGCAGATATACAGTTTTGAGAAATATAAATGACTGTGCTAAGCACTGTCCAAGGAGAAAAGATTACTCTGGGCCTAGAGAACTAAGAGGAATTATGTAGTATCCCAGCTATTAATCAACTCTACAGTTCTCTAGGATCATCTTTCTTGGAGATCTAAGGAATAAGGAACCTGGGCCATAATTCTGAGCCACAATGAAGCACAGGTCTTGTTTCCAAGTGTTGCTCCATTATGCGTCTCATGTGCCCTCTGAATGCAATAGGTAGGACTACAAATTATTGATAGATCAATCCCGTAGGAATTTCATTAGCAATGATTGTCCAAAGAACATGTTTATGGATAGAGCACATTCAGGGAGAACCTGCAGCTGAGTCACAGAACTTATTTTAAGCCAGAGATGGACAATCTTTTTTGACTGGGGGAATTTGTCACATTTCCCTTTCTTGTATTGGCAAGTGGCAGCAAGGGACAGTAGCCTCTATCTATGCCAATCATTACTCTTGCATTATTATCCTCTTACTTGTTGTGACGTTTTGATGGCAAAGAACTGGTGCTGCCCTTCTCCCCCACAGACATAGCCAAAGGCTCGGTTGTCAGTCACATCTCGAGCAATGAAAGAGATTTTGTTGACTGGATGCTCATGTTCAATAACCTAGAATCAAGCCAAGTGACATAGAAATGACCATGAATAGCACAATCCCTTCTCAAAATAATCAGAGCTCAAGACAAGAAATTTGTCAAGTTTGCGTATCACGCTTAATTGTGTAACCCAGTGTTTCTCAACCTTGGCCAATTTAAGAGATGTGAACTTCAACTCCCAGAATTTTCCAGACCGCACGGCTGACTGGGGAATACTGGGAGTTGAAGTCCATACCTCTTAAAACAGATTAACCTGTTTTCTAATCAAGACTTCTGCCACTCTTGTTCACTTTAGCTGACGTTCAATAATTCCAAAACAATTTTTTATTCTGATAGATAAAACACTGAGTCACATATCACTGTTTAACCTTAGTTTAGTTGGCTGACTAAATCATACTTGGCTGGGCCTGGTTCTATACATTACACTAAGTTCTCCTGAATAAGTCATATATGTAGATCACAGAACCAGAAACCCCAGATATTGTTATGGGAGTCAAAAGTATTTGATATAAGTTTAGTTTCAGTTTAGAACAAGGAATATAGGACAAGAAGTCAGGCAGTGATTGAAGATGTTACAGTAGTTGCTTTTCCTTTGACCTAACAGGAATTGTGCCTCAATGTTAATTCCTCATTTGCTGTTTGCAAATCAGAGTTAACCCAATTTTACATGGTGATTCATAAAGTGCAGCAAGAGTTTGCAGGCAGGTAATTCTTTTCAAAGTTAAGAACAGGATATACGTAATCCAGGTGCACAATTACTTTCCCCGTTCTAACGTGGCTATTTCACTTTATTGAAGCAAGTCCAGCTTCGGTTTAGACACAGTGCTTGAGAGTAATAAAGATATAAAAGAATGAAAACAAGCCTTTCCTTGTTTCAGAAAGCAGGTAGATCTCTAAATAGAATCAGACTCCCATACTGAACTTAGAACTCACCCCAGTCTTTTCATCCATGATTTTGATTCCAGCAAGAGAGATGTTCACCCATACTTTCTGCTTGTGCTGTCCCTGGGAACGGGCTGCAACTGTCATTCCCTATTAATCAAACGCCAGCATATTATACGAATCAATTAAATAAATATAAATAAGTACAATAAGTACAAAGGGTCATTTGTTCAAATCAGTTTACTTCACTGCATTTTTTTTTACTTAAAAGAGCATGTAAAAACTATTTGGGTCATTTAGTGCTTCCATCCAAAGAAAAACGAACCCACAAAATGAAGAAACTGCCTGCCTTGACTGGCTGGATCCAATACATCCCTTGATTTTTGCAGTCCTGACAGATTGGGATGCAGCATAATAAATATGGAGATTTATCAACATTTTTGACCTATATTAGAAAATGTACACGCCTTGAACCTTACTTCCCCTGCCCCAGTAAACAAAGCTTTCTGATGGAAAATATGAAGAACAGCCAGAAAGTTGAATACAATTTATACAAAATTCAGAACACTTGTTCTAGCAAGGTTTCCATTTTTTTTTCCTGTGTGGAAATTCTAGGTATTTTCTCTTCTTCAAACACTTATTTTATAAAAGTCACAAACATGCCATTTGGCCTATCTTCAAATTAAGTCTGTGTCAGGATGCAATAACGAATAGCTCCAAAAATTCCGGTAAATCTAGATTTGAAAGCACATCCTCTCTATTGTCAACGATCCATCACCATCCTTAACAGAGCACTGATGGTGTTACCTAGTTGGGTAACAAAATGCCTGCAAGAAAACAACCAAGCTCACAGACCACCAAGGACCTACAATCCATCATCACAAATGCTAGAGATGGTCTTCTTAGACAACAAGCCATATCTACGTACTTGATATGACAAATCTACAGGTTTAATAAAACTTGCAAGGAATAACTCAAACCTACCTTTAATTTCATCATTGAATCTTGGCTCATTTTGTCTCCTCTTGCTTCTGGAACATCATCTATACCAATCAATTTGGCCTTGTACTTTACTCCATCACCTTGAAATCTGGCCAAGAGGAATTCCTCTGTCTTTTCCAATCCTGAAAAGCCAGTTTAATTCATGTAAGCCCATCTGAACTCTTCCTGTGGCTATAGATAACAGAGTACAGTATGCATTTTATAACAGCCGGTGTCCCTCATCGGTGTATTGTATTTAATAAATTATTAGCTCTTCTGAATGCAATGAGCAGACATTCAGCATGTTTTTAATTCTTTCATGTTGCACGAGCCATAAATATATTTGAGCTATAATTATGTATAGAGGAGCACAAAGGGTCAATTCTCTGAACAGAAGGTGACATACACATAAAAGTTGGAAGAACCAAGGTTGACTGACCACTTTTTAAAAAGTCAAAGAATTCTGCTATGTACAGCAAAACCATAAGATGGCAGTCTAATGCAAGATTCCAATTAGTTTGTTTTCAATTCGTAATAACAATGTAAAAAGGATAGATGGATATTTAAGAGACTGATGTAGATTTTTGTACCCTATAAAATATATGAAAGATTCATAAGCAGCTGGACCACTGTACCCACCAAATCTATTCATTTTAACATTGCATTTTCCAGAGTACATTTTCTGTTCTTGCATCAGTTTGCAAATGCTTAACATACATTTGGCATGAACGTTGTTGTAACTTTCACATATTTTCCTCTCCTACAAGCATCCCCTGCAAATGATTCCTACTTTCTGCTTTCCCAGTTGCTATTTACTTACAGATGCCTTTGTGCATTTTATTCATCACAGAAGTATATCCCATCATTTGGACAATCCCAAGCACCAAATTATGAGCACGGTCCGATTCAAACTGGACTGAAACCAGGTCCTTCGTCCTATTTTGATTTGCACCAGGTTGTTTCCTCAAGTCTTTTCCAGATGGCTTCAGAAATGCTCTGCCTTCGGATTCACTTTTACACCTTACCTTTCCTTTTCTCCTTTTTGGAAGGCTGTGGTTTGAGTGGTGTTTGCTGCTGGGCAGTTGGCTGTTGGCTGTTGACACTGACTGTTTCTGCGTCACTTGACATGGTGAGCGTCCAGCTTCAATTCCAAAGACAAAGACTGGGCTTAATAATAAAACTGATCTCCAGTTCCTGATCCTCAGAGGACAAGCATACCACTCTGACCTTCAGAAGAGAAAATGAATTCATTTATTTCAGTGTGTGTTGCATTCAAGTGGGAAGGAGCAACTGAAAAGTAGATCTGTACTGTTTAATGATCTCCACTTGAGAGTAAATGTCTGATCTGGTAAACCTTCATTCATTCTCTCTCTCTCTCTCTCTCTCTCTCTCT
>JANHFL010006741.1:10331-24016 GCA_032468155.1 Oxyrhabdium leporinum | reverse complement strand
ATAGATAGATAGATAGATAGATAGATAGATAGATAGATAGATAGATAGATAGATAGATAGATAGATAGATCATATGATATATATATATATATAAGATACATAAGATATCCATGAAGTTGTGGGTTAATTAAGATGCTGTGTGTGTGTATATATATGCTCTATTGTTTATTTTCATCTTGGTTCTGGGTATTGACTACCTTGAAGTCTATTAAAATCTAGCCAGGCAGCGAACAGTAAATGCCTTATGTTGATCTCTCCAGGGCCTAGCACAATATTTCTCAACCTCACTTAAGATGTGTGGATTTCAAATCTCAGAATTCCCCAGGCAGTCAGGGGTGTTGAAGTCCACACATCTTAAAGTTGTTGACATTGAGAAACACTAGTCTAGCAAGTACTCAAGATTAACAGCCTACATTTCACAGGCAGATATATGGGAAGTCTCAGAATACTTATCCTCTTTCCTGCATCTTGCTAAGAATTTACATAGCTTGTGGAAGATAGCTTTGCTTTTTGGAATTTAAGAAGGTATGTATCCTTTTGTGTTTTACATGGTTTTTAAGCATATAATAAACATGTTTGTGGGTGTGGGGAGGGATTATTTTGATCATTTCCCATTTTCTTCCTATATGCAGGAAGGGATTTTTTTTCTGGATTGAAATGGGTGAGTCCTTTTGATTACAGCAATAGCCTTGCAAACTGTGAATAATGTATGGCTGTTTTAATGTTTTAAGTCTCAGTGTAAGATTCAGTTATTAAAATACTCTTCTAAAGTCAGTGAGCTAAAGTTTAAGGTGCTCAACTGGGAGATCCAGATTCTAGTCCACTCTGAGACATAGAACCTCACGGTGTGACTTCTGTCCACACTTTTAGCCCAGCCTAAAGAGTTGTGGGTATGGGCAAAACCTGGATGAGTGAATATGATTATATATATGCCACCTTGAAAACAAGAATACAATATAGATGTAGTCCTTGGCTAAGAACCACAACTGAAGCCAGAATTTTGGACCTGAGTCATTGTAGCATTAAGAAAGGCATCTATACAACTGCTTCGCTCAACAACTGCAATCTGAGTTCCCCATCATGGTCATTAAGCAACTCCATACATTTCAGAATACTGAGACTCGGAGTCTTTCAGAAGCCTTCAGTGTTTTATCTTTTGGAATCTACCTTTTTCGCTAGCATCCTTCTCCTTTCTTGGAGAGAGAGGAGTGAAACCAGCATTCTGAAAGGCTGTGCTGAGAAATGTAGTCATGTGACCGAGCAGGGGGGCAGTTAAGAGTTTACAATGCCTAGAAGTGCTTTACAGAGGACAAAGCACCTGTCCCACAACTGTCACCAACTGCAGATAGTCCTTAAATGACTGTAAGTTGAGGACTACCTTGTTCTCATGATAAAGATTAACATTTAAAAGCAAGAAAGCGGAGGGGGGGGATACCAACATTTAACCCAGCAATTTGCATGCAATAGTTCTAAATACATTCTAAAAAAATGTGTCCTTTATCCAATCAAAAGCTTGGATAACTACAGTCAATAGTTCTAAATACAGTCAATAGTACATTCTAAATACATCCTATAAAAAATACATTCTAAAAAAAATAATTCATTCTAAATAAAAAGTGTCCTTTATCCCATCAAAAACTACCCTGCATCTAATCTCCATTTCTTAGGGAATTCAGTTAGTACAATCAAACCGATACATTGTTACCAAAGTATAGAAAAGGGATATCATCTTCTATTCATAGACAAAGACGCAGGCAAATTTAGAAGTCAGCCTCAAAGAAAAATCTCACCTTAATTAGGAAAAACCAGCTTATTCTATCTATTGCTAACGATTGATGTGCAACCTTGAGATTTTGGCTCCTTCCAATTGGTCTTTATTTTTAAATCACTTCAAACCAAACAGTTCAAAGGTATACCCAATAGACTGTTAAAATCTGGCTGCCTATTTTGTAATTTGATCAGGGTACTGTTCAATACACTACGAGAACCCAGGCAGGTGAATTAATTCAGTAACCAAGACAATTCAGCCAACTTATTTTTGTCAGTGTAAGACACAGGCAAATTCATCTTCTTCCTTGGAGGAAAGACAACTCCTTGACTTAGATTTTTATTATTTAGAAGTAGCCAAGAAGGAATACATTTACTTAGCAACAAATATTTAGCTTTCCCTCCTTTGCTCAGCCACGCACATGAATGAATATTATAAATGAATGCATTCCACTGGAATAGAATCAGTAATACCGTACCGTATTGGGAACTTATGCCAAGAATTTGCTAAACTTGTATATCTATTGTATTCATACCACCAAGAATGGCGATATCCTTGAGTCAAGGATAAGTCAAGAAGAGGATAATTCATGAATTGTTACATACTTCAAAGGGGAAGTTGTGAAATGAACAACATCCTGTCTCAAAATCTAAGGCATTTTGACTTATACAGCACATTTTACTACACAGCACTTCAGTCATCAGCAAATGTACTTCCTTTGAAGAATGGAATTGTATTCCGTTTCTATCAATGAATCATAAACAGATCTGAGTGTATGAGCATTAAGCCTGCTCTTTGGGGATGACATTCTCATTCAAATTTCTACAACTTCGAAGTCCAATATTGATTTTACACTTCAGTATTTCTAGTGTTCAAAACAGCGTATGCACTAATTATGTCAATTACTATAACAGTAATATTTTTGATTGCTCTTATCCACATCACACATGGAGAATGAGGTTGAGAAGGTTTGTCTATAAAGGTTAACAAGCAGAACCAGGATTCAAACCAAACTTTGAACACCTAACTTCACTCTAGAGCAACATCATCTGTGATTGTGTCCGGTCCACAAAAGACAATTTTTCCTCCCGGAAACTGATCCCTGAGACCAGAAAGATCGAGGGCCACTGCTCTAGAGCACTATTCTATGCTCCTTTTAATTGCGTGGTGGCGCTGTGGTTAGAGTTCAGTACTGCAGGCGACTTCTGCTGACTGTTGGCTGCCTGAGGTTTGGCAGTTTGAATCTCACCAGGCTCAAGGTTGACTCAGCCTTCCATCCTTCCAAGGTAGGTAAAATGAGGACCCAAATTGTTGGGAGCAATAGGCTGACTCTGTAAACCGCTTAGAGAGGGCTGTAAAGCAGTATATAAGTCTTAAGTGCTAGTGCTATTAAGACATTTTGGAAACTTCCTTAGGAAGAGATTTATTTCTAAGACATATTGTGTAAATAATAAGATATATCAAATCATACAATAATTTATTATCTGGACCATTTTCAGACTGGGTTCAGAGTATATACAGACAGCATGGGTCATCTTTGTGGATGACCTCTATATACAGACAGCATGGGTCATCTTTGTGGATGACCTCTGGTAGGTTTGAGACAGAGGTGATATTAGAGTCTCAACAGTTTCCAATTCCATTGACCACTGGCTTCAGTGGGTTGGCTTTTCCCCAACGTGCTGAGAAAGGGTGAGACTTATTTATTAAATTTATATTAAATGTATATGCTGCCAATCTCACTGTTGAGCAATTCTGGTCAACGTATAAATTTAAGAAATAAACGTCACCCTTTCTCAGTACCATGTGGACCCAAAGATTCTGTAATCGGATGGATTGGTGATTGTGGGTCATTATCTGGTTTTGTAGCTGGCTGGAGTGGTGTTCTATATGATGGGCAGCAATGTAAGTCTTTTAAATATATAAATTTTTACCTAGGCTTTACAAATTCATGCTAGATGAATTGTAGAAGAATCTGGTCCTGTATAGATAATTAATAAGTCTGCAGTGGGTGTCACGGTTTATTCTGGCACTTCATTCTTGGCAAGATCAGGATGGTGAACTCACCTGTACCCCACACCCTTAAATAGGGCATAGACATTGTTCTCCCATTCTAAGTACATATTTGCCAGGATACTAATTCTAGCCATCCAAAGGCTTAATTATAAGAGTTTGTATAGGTAAGAATGAATTAAAGCACAAATCCTTTTCCTTCAGGGGGAAAAAAACAGTTTTATTGTGATACTGAATTCATAACAAATAACATACTTTTCAAGATTGTACAACTAGAGCCTCACTTTCTTATTCTAGACTTTAAAGTGACATTCCTTATTTGCTTTGTTTACTGTAATGTCCAAGACGGATCAATACAATTTTTCTGATTCTTTCTTGGATGATTACAAGAAAAACTCACTAGTATAAGTTCCTAAAATGTTAATATACTCAAATTTAAACTAAATTTGTTGAAACTTTTTTTGCCAGCTTTTGTCAAAATCTTCCCCAGCTGTTTCTGATAAAAAGATCAAATTATATTTGCCATCGTGTCACGTAAATGCTGATTGTTCCACTATATCTGAAGGACACCTGAAAAAGCCAGCCCATGGCATCCTGACACATGATTTGGGATCCTTTCCCTTTAGAGATGCTGGGACCAAGCAAGGACCTCCTGTTATGTCAAATTAATGGGGGAAGAGTATAAGGAACATGGACTAAGGCCTTAAGAATAATATGAACTGGTGGGTTCTAGGATAGGAAAGTATATGAAGTTTAACAGCAAGCATTGCTTTTCTTAGTCTACAAGGGAGGCATGGCTATGCATTTGTCACAAGGCTGACTGCAATGAGGCCAAAAAATTCTTGGTTCCACCCATGAGTCAGTCTAGTGATGCAAGGTTTATCTTGGCCAATGCATGGGTCCCAGAACTAAGGCAACTTGCTCTGTCAAGTATACAGCAATTGATGGATTATGTTCTTCACCACTAATTTACAATTCTCTGTTGATGGTTCCAGCACTCACAGGTGAAAGTTAATTATACACTATGTTGTGTTAAGATTGATTTTTATCTCACTGCCTTTGTTTTATGTTACAGGAACCATGCAAGATAATATTCAGTCTTCTTGTGTGTTTCTCATGGTTATAGCAACCACAAGATCAGAACATTGGCCTAAGATCCCAAATTCAAGTTCATGGTTGCTCACTTGGTGATTCTGGACCAGCTCCCAGTCCAACGTATTGCAGAGTTGTTGTGGGGAGGATGAAGTAATAGGTACACTCCCTCAAACCGCTGGAGGAAAAACAGTATTACGCCAGATTGCTATACAATCTGTATCCTCCTCTATAAATGCAGAACACCTGAGATATATAAACTGATACATCTTGGTATATTACATCTCCAAAGGATGTTTGCTATTGCTCTAAGACAAATGGCATATATGTATTGTAATTGCTACTTTTTTGCTCAATCTCTGCTGGATAGGAATTTCAGAGTGTAAATGAAAATTCAGTGACAATACAATGTATTGTAGAAGTTTTTTACTAAGAACTGGATTTAAAAGTTAAGGCTTTGGTATCATCAGTATATGGATGACAACCAGCTATAATTTCCAACATCTCAACTCCAAGCTGCACGGGTGAAGCTAGCTGTGTACTAACCTGAAAAACTGGATAGGGAACCGACTTCAGCTCAAGCCTGATAAAACTGAGTAGCTGTGACTGACTGAGACCCCCTGGGTTAGGGACATTTCCCTCCTTGATCTTGGAGGGCTGGCACCTGGTGAGTAGGTGGCAACTGCAGCCAGGAGGCCCTTTGCATAGGTTTATCTTGTCTGCCAATTTCACCCTTTCCTCAACCAGGAAATCACTCCTCATGCCCTGGTGATGTCAGAACTGCACTACTGTACTGCAATGCATTCTACATTTGTAGACCATCCAGAAGTTCCAAATAGAATGGTGGAAAGTGTAATGGGCACATCTCATGCCTCGCACCACTGTTGCTGTGCAAGCTACATTGACTGCTAATTGGCTTCTGAATGCAATTCAAGGTACTTGTCATCACCTTTTTGTGGCAAGGGGTCTAGCCATCTGCAGGTCTTCCTGTCTCCAATCATTTCTGCCTACCCAGTATCCTCAGGTAGAAGCACTATGGGTCCCCTCAATTAAACATTACCATCTTGTGGAACAGAGAAAAGTGTGCCTTCTCGGTCGCTGCTCCTCCTGCCTTCTGGTACAACATTGCCTCAGAGAATCATATAGCTTCCCCTCTCTTGGGGTTCTAGAAGGCCTTAAGACTTAGTGATATTCTAGAAGACCTGGGGGTAGTGCGCCTGATTATTATAGCTGGCTTTTGCCCAGGTTGATATATTTTGTTTCCATGTTTTCCCTCGTTAAACTTGATATTTTTCTATATTGCTTGTTGCATAGTGTCTTTTGGACTGGACACCCATAACAAAAATAATAATAATCTCCTCTAAATTTCAGGTTCTAATAATACTTAGATACAAGATAAATTAAGTTCACATACGCAACCCAATGATGTTAAAATAATGATTTTAAGCCAAAATCTTTTGATGCATACACCTTTGAGCCATAATATGGTTTTCATTTATTTAAGTTATTTAAAGAATTTACATGGCCTCCAGACTCAAAAACACCGTGACTCCTGTTGGTGCACAATAAAAAGAAGAAGAAACACAAAAACAATCCCTGTTAAAATCCACAGGAAAAAGCCGTATTTTTAAAGGTCTTTCTGAAGACCGCTAGGCTTAGGGGTGAGATTATTCCAGAGGGCAGTCCCATCAGATGGCATCATTTCAAGGACAGGACCCAAGCATTCCTATCCTTAGTGTGTGTAGGATAGAAAGTTACAGAGGTCTCATAAATACCCTGGCTCTGTATTAGGAAAGGTTTTATAGGTAAATAACCAGCCCCTTAAATTGCACCCAAGTTATCAAACCATAGGGAGCTGGTGTGGCTTAGAAAGTTAGTGATGTTATATGTGTATATGAGGTGCATCCATAACTGTACCACCACTGCATTCTGGACTGTTGGGAGTTTTTCAACAGCCCTAGAGGACAGCACCACATAAAGCACATTGCAGTACTCCATTCAGAAGCAGTGGGCGGGGCCTCCCAATCCAGAAAGGGAAGCAACTGAAGCACAAGACAAAGTTGGACAAAAGTGCTTCTGGCCAACTTTTTTGATCAGGAGCTGCTCGAGTCTAGGAGGCTGGCCAAATTGCACACTAGTTCTGAGTAGGGGACTACAGCCCTGAGTAGAACCAAGAATGGACAATGTGGTCTTGATAAATAGCAGTAGGGCTTAGACTTACCGCTTCGTAGTGCTTTCCAGCCTTCTCTAAGCAGCTTACAGAGTCTGCCTATTGCCCCCAACAACCTGGGTCCTCATTTTACTGACCTTGGAAGGATGGAAGGCTGAGGTAACCTTGAGCCTAGTGAGGATCAAATTCCTAGCCTGCAATACTGCATTCTAACCACTGTGTGACCACAGCTCGTGAAGTTTCACCAAAGACGCTTCCTCTTCAACCAAAGACCTATAGTATCCAGATGCCACCAGGCCAGGACTTTGACAGCCACACCTGTTCAGCCAAGGACAAAGATCTACAACTGAAGTCATCAATGTCCTGATAATACCGTACATCGTGGTGGAATGACCTTCCCCGGTAGTTTCCTGTGGATATTTAAAATAAGTGGGGAGAAGGTACAGCCCCGATACCCCTTGCAAAGCAGAATTCTAGGGTGGGAGAACTCCCCCCCCAGCAGCAAATGGAATTGGGGGGGCGGAAGCATCACAACATGATGCATCTCAACTCACTGAGCTGATCCAGAAAGATACCATGGTTAATGGTACAGAGCCGTGGTGGCACAATGGTACTGCAGGCTAACTCACTGCTCACTCCAGGAGTTCGATTCTGAGCAGCTCAAAATCGACTCATCCTTCCATCTTTCCAAGGTCTGTAAAATGAAGACCCAGATTGTTGGAGGCAATAGGCTGACTTTGTAAAACCACTTAGAGAGGGCTGTAAAGCACCGTGATGCAGTATATAAGTCTAAGTGCCATTGCTATTGCAAATCAGTGAGGCCCAGGACAGATGCGTTAAGGTTATTGACTTCGGTGGCTAACACAATATATAAGACAGACCTAGGAATAAGCAATCAGGTACCTGAAAATAATTTAGACTTCAGTCCCCAAAAGGTCCAGGCAGCACAACCAAAATATTGTAGAAATTGTAGCCAAACACAATTTGACTGGAAGACAAACTGGCTCATCTGCTTTCTTCACTTTCCTTCCTAATCAAATATCCTTTCAGCAAAGGCCTCATGTGCCTTGCTTGGCAATATTTGTGAAAAAACTATATCAAGGTAAAAATTAATCATATCCTAATCACAACTGCCATCCAATCGATTTCCAGTAGAAGCAACTCTTCAGAAAAACATGTTGCAATGTCTACATTTTAGAGATTCCTCAAAATTTATTACAGGAGTTTTCATCCAAAGAAATTCAAGGGATTGAAGAAGGCATTCTCAGC
Organism: Oxyrhabdium leporinum; assembly: GCA_032468155.1. NCBI lineage: Eukaryota > Metazoa > Chordata > Lepidosauria > Squamata > Cyclocoridae > Oxyrhabdium > Oxyrhabdium leporinum. The sequence continues at coordinate 15,704 of JANHFL010006741.1, read as the reverse complement.
ATGATATGTTAGAACAGGGGTGTCAAACTCACGTATCGGAACGTTTTCCCCTCTTCGCTAAAGTAGGCATGGGCGTGGCCAGCACGTGATGTACCTGACCTGTGAGTTTGACAGCCCTGGGTTAGAATGTCTTTAAAAAATGAACACATTCAAGCAAAGTGCCTGCATAACCATGATTTGATGCCAACTGCCCCTTTAATAGCCTTCACCGAGAAATTAGCTCCACATCAAATGGATGAGGTTGGCACTAACCATCCCATTGATTTATGAATCCTATGGATTTACATATATTCATTACATATAACCATACATTTCAAACTATCCATAATCTGCCTTCTCCATACCTGGCATCCTCAGGAAGTTGTAATCTCTTATCTGGAGGGTATCATATTGGGAGACTTGATTGCAAAAAACCTTGCTGAAACCAGCTTTCCGATAAACCCCCCTGCTGGCTGTATCTCAGCTGTACAGAGCAGGCTAAGCTGGTTATCTTCTATATCTCTATTTGCTGTTACAGCCCCTTGCTGGGACTGAAAAGATGACTCAACATTTACATGACAGAAAAAATGCAGTGAGTACTTAAGATTTTGCACAACCATTGTAAGGGGCTGCCTTACTAATGAGACCAACAAGGTCTTCAAGCTTCCTCATAAGTAGCTAACAAAAGTCCATCCATTTCACATCTACATTGTACTGCTTGATCCTACATTGCTCCCAACTTCAGTAGCCCGCTGAAGACATTTTGAACCAGAGTTAAACATTACATTTTCACTCACAGAATCTTCCGCTTACAAAGCAATTTCCAGGTCTTCCTGGATGTGAAGTCCAAGAGAAAAATTCCATTGTTTGTATCATAGGTCACAAAAGCATTGCTGAAAATTATTTTCCTTGACCAGTAGTTGCCAACTCTACACATCAAACAGGCTGAGTGAATAGCAAGCATTTCAGCTAATCGAGGTTATACATAGAACACCATGTAACCTACTTACTTTAGATTTTATTTCATCAACAGAAGCCACAACACTGCTCGACTCCTATATCCTGCACTCCTTATCACATCTGTGAGGGTAGAGTCAGCTGTCTCTCATTTTACTTCATACAGCCCAAGAAACCATTGTATGACAGGGCAATTACTTAGCTCCCTTTTCTAGCTTCAACTAACCTTTTTCAGGAACTCTACATACAGCTGGAGACAATTTTCCTTCCAAGATATCAGCAGCTTTCCCTGCAGCCAGCATCAATACACATTAGGGTGTGTGCTAGAGGCTTCCTAAATACAAAGCCAGTGAGGAACACAATTTTTTTTTCCCTTGTAATGAAGCTAACTTGGTATGAACCCCGCTCTAGAAGGCACACACCCAGCCTGCGTTCAAACAACATGCTGGATTATAAATAACTAGCAGATAAATTGGCAAATCCACTTTCTTCGTAAGCAATATGTCTGCTGTCCACAATTAATCCTGCAATCCCCAGATAATCTTTGCTTCCACCTTCACTGGGGAACAAGACATCTTACTGAAACCATAGACTATGTATTATTTAACATAACATGGTCAGTGTTGGGTTTTTTAGACAAATGCTTCCAGATGCTGACACTAAATATGCATTTTATCCCATAAGAAAGGTTTAGCCTTTCCCCATGTAACAAACAGAATCCTACAAGTCCTTCAGAGGCTTCTAAAGGTAACAATACTTTATCTTCAAAAGATGACCCAGGCACGCCTAAGTTAATTTCAACATAACTGGTTCACTCAGACTAAAGCACCATTCATCCATTGCCTTTGGAAAAACCATATCATTCCATCTTGGGCTGCTTGTGGAAGTTACTATTTGTTTTCACTTGGGCAAGGAAGGAACTGCAGGAATAATGTTACACCTGGGAGGAAATTCTGCTCCAGGCAAAGCTATTATGTTTAGAACATTGTCCAGTGACTCAAAGTACCAGGGCTCAATTTAACTTTTTTTTTAAAAAAACACACGCAAGTGTGTTTACATTAAGAGGAAAGGCCTACAACTCCTAACCATCTATTTCCCCTCCCTTCCAGTTTTGAGGAATTTACAATTTTATCTTATGGAATAAAGATTGCAATAAATTTCAGAACTCTTCCAAGTTTTCCTTTTCAGCAGCTGCAAGCATCTGCCTGGGTTGGTTGTTTTTTTTAAGGCTGTGACAATACTTATTTTATTAAGTCAATGCCCCTTCCTTGAAATCCTGGACTCTTACGGTGGTATTTTCCATGCAGAAAAGGTAATCTTCTAAGCCAAGTTTCCTATACAGAACACCATATTTACAAGCTCTCTCGGTCTCTATGCGCTTCCATTCATTCTGTTACCTCCCTTTTTCCTACCGTCACCCTCCAAGATTGGCATGGTTTCTGGATTCCTCGAACAAGTCTTTGAGCACTCTTCCCCCACTTCCCCCATTTTTTGGCAACAAATTAAAAAAAAAAAGCTTTTAGAAAACGTAAGAAGGAGGGGGAAAATCTGTCTCCATAGAGGTTTTATAGCCCGCATAATCCATGCGCGTCTACTCGGCGCTCAGCAAGCCAGCTCGGATGGAGATCAGAAAATATTCTCTTATTTCGCAAGCAGCTCGAGCAAAGCAGCCGCTTTCGGTCAGGCGACCGGCCCGGAGGAATAGATCCACAAGGAGATTCCCTTTTTGGGGGCCGAGGAAGGGAAAAAAAAAAAGAGCCGCGGAAGACGCTTCCCTCCCAAGCTTCGTCCCTTTAGTGGCCACCGTCTCCTCTTTTTCCTACCTTCCTTCCTTGCTTCCTAACCCAACTTGGCGTTTCCAAACGCGACCCCTTTTTTGCAGCTTCGCCCTTCCGAGGCTCCCAAAGACGCCCCTTTTACTTCGTTGTCAACTTACCCGGCTTACCCCCGATCCGCTTGGCTCATGAGGCTTCCACTGGAGCCGGCGAAGGCGCAGCTCCGGCAACTCGGCTTAAATAGACGCAGCCGTACTCCAGCCTTCTGTTTAGTTAGCCACTCACAGCGAGAGAGATGGTTTTAATCAGATGCTGGCAGCTGAGGGCTACCCAGGAATGCGCCGCGATGTTTGCGCTGCCTGCCTCGGCTTCGGGCGACTCCCCCTTACCGTGTCTTTTCGCCTGCCAAACTTAACTCCTTCCGCGCCGAGGAGGAGGGAAAGAAGAGCCGAAACGGCAGCAACAGCAGCAGCAGCAGCAGCAGGAGGAGGAGGAGGAGGAGGAGCTGCGTTCGCACGACGCGCGATGCCCCCGCTGTGTGAACGACTCCAGGATTGCGAGTTCGCGCATCCCTTGAATATCCACGCTGGCAGGGTTCCGCCTGGCACTCCAGCCTGCGTTCAGACAACGTGCTGGGTTATAAAGAAATAAACAAATAAAAACTGTAGGCCAGACAAGGAATAATGGATGGAAACTGAACAAGGAGAGATTTAAACTGGAAATAAGGAGAAATTTTCTGACAGTGAGAACAATCAACCAATGGAATAGAAATTGCCTTCGGAAGTTGTGGGAGCTTCATCACTGGAGGCTTTCAAGAAGAGATTGGACTGCCATGTGTCAGAAATGGTGTAGCGTCTCCTGCTTGGGGGGGACGACTAGATGACCTAGAAGGTCCCTTCCAACTATGTTAATTTGTAAACTAAGTAAAATAATCCCATGGATGATTTATTCTGTTTACTAGATTTGCAGAATAACGTGACCTATCAACCAACCATAAACCCCTGCCCCCCAGTGCTGGGTTTGGCACAGTCAGCTAAATTGCCCTCCTGGCATTCAAAAGTAGTGTAAAATCAAGACAAAGTTAATGCTAACCAAGTTTAACATGTTGTGTGAATGCAGCTCCTTGCTCTTTTAACTGATTTGATGTTGCCAGCAAATCATAAATCATCATCTTCATTTAATGACCCCATAATCCCTTGCGGGGTGGAGTCTGGGTAACTGAATAGAGCTAGCAGAGTGTTTTAATGGCCGGATGCCCTTCCTGTCGCCAATGCGCAGTTTTGTTCAGTGCCAGCAAATCATAAATAAACCCACCATATTCCCACCAATATACCCTGAGTTTATTGCTCAGTTTATTTGGGAACTAAGCAACTCATTTGAGTTGACAATGGTCCATTGGCTGAAGTTAGCCACATACCAGCCAACCCCATTTTTTACACACCAAGAGGCGGGGAAAACCCAGCCAGAGACTGGAGAAGAGCTGGGCAGAAAGAAGTAAGCTGCAGGATTCATATAACTGGATGGGCTCAAATGTAGTTAGGGAAATTCTGGCAGGACATGTGAAACCAACTGGTGCAACTCTTTTATGCTTCAAAGGCTAAGGTGAATCCAGCTAATGGAGTAAATCCTGATTAAGTAAATTGGGGTTAGCTGTCCTGGAAGCTAGAGGAATTTTTTATTTTTATATTTGAAAGGAACAAATGAAACTGATTTGGCTTTCTCATTTCCCAAATTCTATAGAACAATGTTTCTCTATCTTGGCAAATTTAAGATGGGTGAACTTCAACTCCCAGAATTCCCCAGCCAGCATGGGAATTCTGGGAGTTGAAGCCCACTTATCATAAAGTTGCTAAGGTTGAGAAACACTGCAGTAGGCCATGTATCACTTTACTGTTTTATACAAGTATTTTAACTACACTTCCTTTGTGAACAGTTTACTAACCTTTGAGTATAATTAAAATTGATATTTAATAGTAGCATCCATTCAGTTTTTTTGCACCAAAGCAATAAGAAACACTTGTGAGTGGAAATCTAAAAGAAAACAAAAAACCCAGTTCCATGAGATTCCACCCATTTAAATTATTTTTTTTTTTGCAATTTGTATTATACCATGCAAAAATCTCATGGGACAAGGATAGCATAGACCAGTGTCTATCAACCTTGGCCACTTACGATGTGTGAACTTCAACTCCCAGAATTCCTAGATAGCATGAAATCCACACATCTTAAAATGACCAGAGTTGAGAAGCACTGGTATCCACAATTAGAGGATATGACAACAGTGCAACTTTATACATGTAAGGTTGATAATTGCTTAACTATCCACTGTTAACAGAACTTGAAATATTGGGAGTTACAGTCTTAATACATGGGTCTTCAAACTTGGCAACTTTAAGACTTTTGGACTTCAACTCCCACAATTCCTCAGCCCACCATAGATGAAGACCACAAGTCTTAAAGTTGCCAAGTTTAGAGACCCCTGGTCTAAGACGTCTGGGGATTCCATGTTGGAAAAGTCTTATGTAGTTATTTCAATGATTATAGTAAGGAAACACACATGAAACAAGATCACTACATAACTACCGTGTTTCTCAGAAAATAAGACCGAGTCTTATTTTCTTTTAGACTTGAAAATAAGTACTTGGGCTTATTTTCAAGGAGG
>JANHFL010006741.1:0-10231 GCA_032468155.1 Oxyrhabdium leporinum | reverse complement strand
CTGAGATGGGTAGAGGGCAATTGTATGGCTCTGTCTGAAGGAGGTAGATCTTTGTTATGTAGAATAGACTGGCTCAGGCCTTAATGGCCCATTAGCAAAAGTGGGGGTGGGGGCGGGGGTGAGTTTCTATTTCTCTTGAGTTGCTATTTCTCTGAGTTTCTATTTCTCTTTCAGGGAAAGTATTCTGGCTTTTTTGTATATCCTAAAATATTTCTTTTTTCTAGGAGAGGTGTAGGTTTTAACTTCCAACAGATTAATATACATATGTATATATATGAATGGTGCAGGTATATATTTATGTATGTATATAGCATATGCATATGTTTGTTATGTATGTGTATCTCGTGAAAGCAGGCAACATAATTTCATTTTTAATGTGGGCTGGTGTGCTCATAGTAAAAAAAAAAGACAATAAAGTTATCTTATCTTATCTAGAAAGAATGCTACTTACTGCCCTGTCCATGTTGCTTTGATGGAGTTTTGAAAGCAACAGATTGTGAGCTCACTTTGACAATTGCATTTGCACACAAGGAGCCACAGCCAATTCACAAGTGGCCCTTGCTGTGATGCTAAAAGAGTTGTCAATTGAGGTAAAAAGCCTGACATTTTCAGTGCAATGAAGCAATCATTCTGGGCAGGAGACTGAATAGACTCTTCTATGAGCTTTTTCCAATTTGCCATCCAATGTGTTCTTTTTTTGTGTGGCTAATATTAGGATTGGCCCAGTTAAGGACCTATACATGGTTGGTTCTCTAAGCTCAGGAATAATGAGCCGGTGGGATTGCCAAATGAGAGTTCATAGCAGCCCCATGATCATAGAGGAAGGATAATGGGATTTATAATTCATTACATTCTGCAGGATCAAATATTCTCCACGTCGAGTGTAGACCATGCTTAAATCTCTGTTATGATTCTACGTTGTTTGGCAATTCACCACCTGTAGCAGCTGTTTTATTATTGTGCTAAATTGTAAACATCATAAGAATAACCAGCCACCCACAGGCCTGAGCTTACAACGGCCTCCCACATGCTTCAATTTGGAGCAGCTGCAAAGGGAATGCTTGTTTGCCTCTCACTAAAAACTGGGTTGCAGCCTTTCAAAGAGTTTCCCTATCTCAAAAAGAACTCTACCGGAGAAGGAATAGACTTATAAAACGCAAGCAGAAAAAGAAAGGAAGTGATGCAAGTAAATCCTAAAAACAGGCAGATGCTGTAATCCAGGATGTGAAAGTCTGCTAGACATCAACTTAGAAATTACTCACAGCAGTATGATTATCCTTGTGATGGATCCTAAAGAATGACTGCAAGTTCTAACAGATCCTACAAAAGTACCAACAGCGTGGTTATAAATGCACATTGTCAAGATGATCTCAAAATAGACTGTAACTCCTGGTTGGAAAAGGGAAACACCTCAACAATTTTACCAGGACGGTATTTTTTTTTTGTTTCAAATAGTTTTGCGAGTATCTCTGCTATAGTTCCAACGTGGGGATGTGTTAAAGCTAGAAATAATGCTACACAAAGGAGTCTTGTTGCCAGCGAGTGCTTAAATGTAATCCTTTCCTGCCCTGCCCACCCATGTTTATTTAATCTTCATTAAAAACAAAATGAGTAGAATAATCACTGACTTTAAAGTTCTTAAACATTCATTCAGAAGTCAGGCTTGGAATTTACTAGTAGTGTCTCTTGTCACCAAAGTGACAAAGTGCTGGAAAAATAGCTGGCTTTTGCAATGTCTGCATTCAAAGGTCATTATCCCAGTTCCCATCTTTTCTCAATTGATTTAAGAGCCAATGCTCTTAATCATTATTTCATCATTATCATCTTTCATCATTATTTTAGCCATTGTCTATCCACTGCAGAACGAAGGCCTCTTCTGCATGTTTCTAACCAATACGTCCTGAACTTCCTTTTGCCAATTTGGCCCACGATACTTGCTGATCTCATCGATCCATCTTGTTTTAGGTCTCTTTCGTGGATGCTTTTTATCAAGTGGGATCCATTCAATGGCTGCCTTTGTCCACCTGCCACCAGTTCCTCTTGCTATGTGAGAAGTCTATTTCCATTGCAGTTCTTTTACTCTCTTGATGATATCGCATACTTTTTGTTTGTTCTCTAATCCAAGTGCAGGTCTTTCTATCCTGTCTTGTGATGCCGAGCATGTCTCTTTCCATGGCTCTTTGCGCCACTCGTAGCTTTTGTATCAATTGTGAGTCCCAATGGTGCTTTTTTTCAAGAGGCAACTGGGTTTTCTGGGTTTTCTTTCAAGACATTTCGTTTCTCATTCAAGAAGCTTCTTCAGCTCTGACTGGATGGCGGGGAATGGAAGGATCATCCAGTCAGAGCTGAAGAAGCTTCTTGAATGAGAAGCGAAAGCATCTTCAAAGGAAAAACCAGAAAGCCCAGTTGCCTCTTGGAAAAAGCACCGTTGGGACAGCCATGACCTGGATGACTGAGAATCTCCATAGACATTTATTGATTGTGAGGTTAGTGTCCATGTTTCACCAGGCATGCGTTAGAGCAGATAGCACACACTGATCAAAAACTTTTCAGGATAGGGGGAGGTAGTTCTTCAAGATTATGCTTAGCTTGCTGAACACCTGTCACCCACATTCAACATGCCACTCAATTTCCTTTACTCTATCACCTTCCTGTCAAAGCTGTATGTAGAGGTCTTCTATGCCTCATTCATGCGTGCACATGTATACCATATTCCTTTTTGCATTACTACCTGTGGGGAGATGAATAGGAAATGCCAGGCATTTATATCTCAGAAGGTTGCAGTGGCCAAATACTTCTGTATTGCTGTCAGGAAAGCTCTACGCCCATGAAATTATCAGGATTGGAATTGAACCTTCAAAAATCAAGAAAGTCCAGTTGATTTTTTGAAAAAAGCACTGTTGGGACATTTAATATGTATGTTTTATAAACATAGAACTCATTGTATGTTCTTTTCCACATACTGCACATTTCTTCTGATTAATTTCATATTTTGTTCATTTGTTTTCTTTTATCAACAGTGAGTAAAATACACTCTTTTGTTCTGCCAGTAAAGATCTTGGAACGCTCTGTGGTGTAGAAACAGATGGCAACTGCAATCCATGCTTTTTGCTCAACCCAGCACAGATTCTTCTGTATATATAAATGAGGATTATTACAGTTTATACCTACTTTCATAAGCCTCTGTGTTCCTTTCCAGGTGAATATACAGAGGCCAGGGTAGATGCTACAGCCCTTTATATCTATGGAGATGATGGCTATGCTAACCTGAAAGTTGATTAACAATGCAAGCTGATAAAAAGTAACCTCAACATTGAACAGTTTGGCCACATATACTTCCATTTGCTTCTGAAGATTACTCTTAGAGCTATAAAATTTAGCTGTCTTCTATAAAATTCTCATGGGTTGGTTCATTACAGTTATTCCCCACACAGTTCAAACATTCCCATAGGGCGCTGGTGGAAACCCTGCAGGATAAGTAATAAACAGTAATTATAACTCAAGGTTATCTAGTAAGCTTCATGGAGAGTTGAACTTGGGTTTTCACAATTCTAGGCTTTATTCTAATGGCACTTCCATACCAAATTCCACACCAAAGTTCAGAAGTATTTGGAAACCAAGCTGCAGTGGTCTTCATTCCATTTTGAAAAAGAACAATGCTAATGTTCAGAGAAAAAAGCTAGAAGACAGTGAGAAGCCAGAATTCCCATTAATGATGGTCCAGACGTTCTACCCAGCTAAAGCACTTCAAGATAAAAGATGGATGTGTTATGATGTCATATGCCTCATTCTAAACTGAATGACTCTGCTTGTTGACCCAATGACAGACCTGGAAGTGATCTTAAACTATTGCAAAATTCTGTGCAGCCCACTGATATTCATACTGGTCCTTTTTCATGTTTTGAGGTAAAATCTTTATCAGAAATGAACTTGAGGAGAGAATGTAAGAATGATTAAATAAACATCAGCTTGACCTTGGGAAAACTAAAGGGTGTGAAAAAGAAGGTCAAGATTGCCCCATCTTGATCCTCTTTGGTATAAGAGATGGTGGAGGGCAACTTTCAGGATTTTAAGATTCCATTTTATATCCTATTTTTGGTGGCCACAGACATTAGGCATGAGAATTCAAAATACCTGGAAACCCCAAACTGCCTGCTCCATCTCCATTACAGCCATTATAACAGGTTATTTTCTTATAGGTCTAGATTTGGGTCACCTGAATAATCTGATAAACGTTTATACAGCTGTCAAATCAAGGTGCTCCATAAACCAATTGTTTCAAGCTGTTTAAAGTTTCTTCCCTAATTCAATGTATAGTTGACATGGTACCCTGAAGCAAAGAGAGAATATATGTTGAAGGTCATATATCCAAACCACTGAACACTATCCTGAACATCAGGTAATTCAGGTTATTTTTTCTTGAAAACAGCTGTTTAGTCTGCTTTGGCTAAAAACCTCCAAACATCCTAGTTGGAGTTGCATTTTCAGTCATAAAATCTGATTGCAAAATCTATTCAGGCATTTGGCTCAGCATTCTGTGTGCAGAGTCAGTCTGTGTTCTCCAGAGTTAAAGAATATTCCCAGACAACATGGCCAAGAGCTACAATTGCTGGACCATTTTGGAATGTAGTCCCCCAACAGCTGAAGGGTATCAAGTTGAAGATGTTATCTTGATCTTTGTACATCATCATCATCTGATCTGGATCTCTTTGCTTTTATTGTCATTTTCTCTAAATGACTTTTTTTTTTAAAGAAAAACAAGCAATGACAACAGCATGGAAGATACAAACATAATAATTGAAATTAAATTAAAAAAAATAAGATAGATCTCAAGGAGGGATTAAAACAGGACTCCTCAACCTTTGATATGTTGAGAATACGTAATTCTCATAGAAGGGTTGCCATGATAGCCAGAGACTTAAAACATCCATTGATCATAAGACTACTGGGATGGTTGTCCTTCATCATCTCCTTTCATTCTACCATGATGCTTCTTGCCATACCTTTTGTCTGTCAGAAAGACACAATTTCAACAAAGTGTGCAACCACCTTCCAATGTGATTTACCAAGAACATGTCTTGGGATATTAGGAATTCTGGCAAATAAAAGTTTGCATGGGGCCAACTTTTTCTTTGTAACTTACTAATTCCCCACCTTAAGATTAAAGATTAATTCTTTAGATTAAAGAATCTAAAATAATGAAAGAAGTATGAAGGTTTGTGGAATCGGTGATTCTCTTATGCCACACTGGCATTTACAGGAGTTATGTTGGAATTTCAGGGCCTAAAATAAGAAAAGCCGTTTCTATAATCAATAATAACTTTAAAGGAGAATATTTGTAGTTCAGGGCTGAAATGAGGGGTCCTTGTGTTGTCGGAGTTTGTTTCCTTGCAGACATTTCATTGCCCTAACTAGGTAACATCATCAGTGCTAGCAAGGAGTGCTGTTTGCTGTCAGTTTATATTCTGGTGACTTGCTACCCACACAGACAGGCAAATCACCAGAATATAAACTGACAGAAAATGGCACTTCTTACTAGCACTGATGATGTCACCTAGTTAAGGTAATGAAATGTCTGCAAGGAAACAAACAAGCTCAGACAGCACAAGGACCCCTTAATAATAACTCTGCTTTTCTCCAGTCATGAGACCTCATGCCCAAATATATAGAGCTTCAAAGCCAGTTCTTTTAAATTAGGATAGCCAGAAGAACCCTAGCAAATAGATTTAAATATGATGCAAGAAATGTTCTTCCCAAATATCTAAAGATTAGATTAATCTTTCCTGGCTTGAGGCTTTCCAGAATCTGATGATTGAAAATGAACCAAGCTGTAATATTCAGACTGCTGTTTCGGGGAAGCTACACCCATTTTGGGTGATGTAAATTCTCTAAATCCAAGCAAAGTTTTACAAATGCAGTGCAAGCTTATATTAGGATAGGTTTCTATAAAAAATGTGAAAAAATACGAATGGTCTGCTGTTCATATGGGAAGAAATTATGCCTCCCATCTCTTCTTGATCTAACTTTTCCTTGAAATGCCATAGTTTCTTTTACATAATAGTACTGCAGTTATATTGGAATTAGTGTATAAATACAACCACAAACTTGTGTGAGTATGAATTTATATCCATATAATCCAAACAAAATTCCAAACAAACAATTTAAAATTAGAGTAGGATAAAATACAATAGTTATTAAGATAAAATACAATAATTTAATACATAAATAAGTAAAATAGAATAAAATTACATAAAATCATATTTCTACATCACCCTTACAATATACCCCAATCAGGCCCACATATGCTGATCTCAGTGGGACCATTTTAGTCAGAAATTGTGCTGTATTAAATTTACTGTACTGAGTTTTTGTAGGTGAAACCCATTTCTATTTTTTTTCCCTACTAACCTTTCCTACTGACCTAAAAGGATTTTAGGGGAGAGGGGGAGGGGTAAGCTAGATTGCATTGTCTCTCCTTTTCTATCTGTCTAGGGAAAAAAGGGGAAATAGAAGCACTATATCCTGTATTCTATGCAGAAATTAGATTTGTTTCCCCTTGTCTTTAAAAAAAAAAGAGAGAGACTTTTATCTACAATTGTGTTGATTTCCATTACCTTATAATGCAAATAATTAATGTCTTATTTCTCCAAGAAGCTGAATTTCTTGCAAGAATATTGCCATCCAAAATGTTTTGGAAGGAGGTGGGTACTCTCAGCAGGAAAAGAAAATTTACTTGAATTTTGAAGACAACTCATATTTTAGGTGGAATGAAATAATAATTATAGCAACAGTCAGTAAACCCCAAAACAAATAAGTAGGATGGGTTGCTTCTAACTCCCAACTCAGCTGTAAAAGTTTCACTGAAAACTATCATTGGAATTTGGAATCAGAGAAGGAAACACAAATTACAAGGATCTATTTCCCTTCCTGCCACATCTTTTGGAGAAATGTCCCTTTAAGGGTTACTATAACCAAGGAGGCTACTTTTGAAGCAATACAATTTAAATAATTGGAAGGTGAATTTTAAAATAATTTATCCTTTCTGTAGCTAGCCTCACAACTAGGCTTCTCCCACCTACCCACCCAAAAACACCAGGACTGGGAAGGTTTCTAAAACGAAAAGGCATCCTTAACATTTGAGATAGAACCAATCCATCTTTGCATGAGAAAATAACATATTCTAAATTTATAGGAAACCAAAGTTCCTGTTTCAGCATATTTGGAGCTTTCAGCATGTATTTTGGGAATCTGCAAGGCTGCATTTAAAGAAATACGTGCTGGAGAAATTCAGATCCTGGCCTTCATGCCCTAGGTTTCTACTTTTTCTGGTCATGGTGGCTAGAGAGTTTTGGGTCCTAAGATTTCTGGAAGGCTTCAGAAGGATGAAGGCTAGATATTATTCTATCTTAGTGTTTCTCAACCTTAGCAGATGGGTGGACTTTAGCTTCCAGAATTCCAGCATGGCTGGCTGTAGAGTTCTCAGAATTAAAGTCCACACATCTTAAAGTTGTCACGGTTGAGAAACCTTGTTCTAGCTGCTCATTTGCCATGAAGTTACACAGGTTCCTTACCATCATCCCAGGATGTCTGATGTCCATCAGTAGAAAATAAAAGCCCAGGAAATGATGCATTGATGAATGGATGCTCTATGTCAGGGGTGTAAAATTCAAGGCCCGAGGGCCGAATCCGGCCCATGGGGTGCTTAGATCTGGCCAGCGGGGCCACCCTGGAAACAGCAAAGGACTGGCCCACGGTGCCTCTGCCAGTGAAAACTGAGCTCAGAGAGAATGAGCTCATTCTCTCTAGCAGAGGGTTGCAGGAGGCTGTCACAGCCGAAAACAGAGCCCAGCAGCCTGTTTTCACTGGCGGAGCACTTGGGCCATCACAGGTGCCCCTGACATGAGTGATGTTGAGCTGGCCACGCCTACCCTGGCCCACACCCATCCTGCACCCCCCCCAAGATCAAACACAACCCTGATGCGGCCCTCAATGAAATTGAGTTTGACACCCGTTCTATGTCTTTCACAATGAAATTCCCAGTAGACTTTGAAAAAATGATGTCCCTTCTTTCTAAGGAGATGGCAGATGTATATGAGAAAGTGAAAGAATGGGTTGGGTGAGAGAATAATATAGGAACAACTATCATAACAGTGATAATTTTGAAGTAACATTCTGTTACCAGTTCTACCTGGAGTTTGTCTGGAGCAGGGGTGATATCAAAATTAGACAACAAGTACTGTTGATGGTTCAACATTCCAGTCTTCAAAATAAGAGATATCAAAGTAATTAGTAATCCGGACATATCAACATTCTTAACTATGGTTCACAGAATAATTATGGTTTTTGAACACCCAATATGGGCTACAGTGAATGAATCTTGAAAGCCTGACTAAATTCTTCCTACCCTCCATCTTATGCTCAAAATAAGGAAGGCAAAGCTAGGCTGAGTTTCTTTCTAATGTTTTCTTTCTGCCCTACTCGTATTTTTAAAATTGCTGTTGCATAGTTTCTCCAAGGTCATCTTCTAAGCAAGACCAAAGATCTTAAAAGTGGTTCTTTTTTGCACCTGCTGCTTCCTTAGCCACCCTGCTTCCCCTACAAGGTGGTCTCCACCCCATTCTATCTCTGCACCTTCTGCTTCAACTCCAGATAGCTTTAGCTTGCTTCAGCTCCTCCAGTTTATCCGGCCTATGTCATAGCGGATCTGGCTTAATGGAGAACTCAGACTGGCTTTATTTCTGAGCTGTAGCAATATGCATGCTAACAGGGCCTCTGGCTGAAGAAGTGGTTGCTTCTAGGGATGCAGGCAGTGTGAATGTCTGATTGAGGAGCCTGGCACTATTCCTGGGTCTCTGTCTTTTTTCTAAGGAAAATTTTATTGGTGGATATGCATGAACTATGCCAAAGCAACAAGATAACACCCCTGATCTGGAATGAGTTGAAACAAGTGTGGAGCTTTGGGACAGATGTTTAGACTAGCCAGATATTTAGACTGGCCACATATTTAGACTAGATTTGTCATTTTTATTCACCAATCAAATCTTTCCCAAAGGTTTGGCAAAGGCCGATGTTGTTTGATGGTGTTAAATGTATCATTGCAGGATATGCAAACTGTTCCAAGCAAAGCTGCCTTCTGCAATTGACTGATGGTGGTTTTGTCAACGCCAACAGTGTTGTTATTATTATTACCATCTGCAATTTCAGAGAAGAGGCTTCATCCTGCAGCAGAATGATTTGGCTTATTTTATACATCCACATATACAATCACACATACACACTCACACATACGTACTCACACATGAACCAATATGCAACTGAGAACTGCACTTTTTGAAAACTGGGCCCGGCCATGTTGTAGAAGCCATTTTATGGCTTAAAAATAGCTGCATTGCTTACTCCCCACTGCCCTGTATTCCATAAAGTAGAAAATGTTGGAATCTTTCTGAAAGCCTAGGAAAGATGTGCCTTACTTCAGTAAGGAAGGATCTGTAGTATGTTAATGATTTGTCATCCATATCTTGATAATCATGGGATTTGTGCCAAGTGATTCTCTTGAATGAATTGAGCCTTTGAATTGCTTCCAGAAGGATAAACATAGATAAAATTGATTGGAAGCTGGTGGAATAGATTTCTCTTTTCGGCATAACCCAATCCATTAGCGTTGTTAAATCATTGTATCTGGTATTTGGAAACAGGATACTGTATGTTTTAAGAGAGAAAGGAAAACAACTTTACATAGGCTGCTAAGAATGATGTGAGGGGTTGCAGTCTACTAACTCAGATAAATTAATTTGGGGGAAGGGGGAGAAGAGAAACAATGGAGGAAGCAGAAGTCTTATTCATAGGAGGCCTATTCTTTCAGAAGACAAACGAGTTTGCTAAAAGTCTAAATATAGGAACATTCCACTCACCTACTGGCAAAATCCAGTTTCAGAAATGGAGCCAGATTGTGAAAAAGAAAAAGAAATGTCTAGAGAGAAGTATAAGCAATGAATCATTCCCCTGGGAGATGCAGGCAAGTCAGAACTAACCCTGTTTTCCCCTGAACTGTGTTAGTGGCTGTATTTATGGTTTTTAATTTGGCCTTTCAGACAGTGCTGCTAATGGTTGAGACAATTTGTGCAGTTCTCCTGGCATGAACTTCTCATTTGTATGCTAATGATGGCTTAATCAGCGCTCAGATAGCTGCACACACACAAGAAAAGTAATTGAAATTCTCCTGGGGTGGGAG